>CAJQZM010041865.1:0-28950 GCA_907164665.1 Colias nastes | reverse complement strand
TTAGTATAACAATGAACTATTAAAGTCGTAGACGTTGCCAAGGCTAAATTCTGTATTGTTTTATCCTAGTACTAGCTGGAGCCCATAGCGTCACTCGCATTATACCTGGATGAATATAACATGCAGAATTTAAAGTAGCTCAAACTTTTTTTTTAATTAGGTACCTACTTTAAAGAAGTACCTATATTAAGAAGCAATTTTAGACGCGTTTGTTTGAATTGCGTTTTTTGCGGCCGAGCCCGCGGATGGCACCGACGCGCGTCCCACGCGGCGTTTATCGCGGCGGCGCACGCAGGGGCAATTCTCGATGAAGCTATGTCCGAGGCGGAATCTTCTGTCAGTCTTATTTAGAAATCGCGCAACACAGACGTAGTCACCATCGCAATGGAGTATGATATGATCGACTTTTAAACTAAAACTAGTCGATTTGATCGAGGCGAGCGTGCGCCGCCGCGATGCCCGCCATGCTTCCCGTCTCGCTTCTCTATGAACATGGTCGTATATTGCTACGCGTGCGATGATGCGTGCCGCTTCACGCGCCGCCCGCCCCACTGTAAACAGAAAAAACGTCCGACGCGCCGCGAGACGCCACGCCACACGCGACGCGAGACGCCCCGCGTCTCCGTAAATGAGGCCTTAGGCAGGTACTCTTGAGTATCCATATTAGGTATAGTTGACTAGCTGCGACCCGCGGTATCACCCGGGGAAATGAGATTTTCCTTTTAATCCTAATGCTCCTAATACTTATGAAATATCAGAATAAAAAGTAGCCTAAGTTACTCATTATTACATCGGCTATTTGTCAGTGAAAGTCCGTCAAAATCGGTCCTGCCGTTAAAAAGATTAGCCGAAACAAACAGATAGACATACATACAAAAATTGTGAAGATTACTATTTTGGTATATGTCAGTATACATCCATATACAGGGTGTAATCGTTAAGTGTGCACAAGCGATTATTCCGTAACTATTGCAGATATAAAAAAACATTAAATTGACATCGAAAGTACTTAACCTAATAAGTATAATCGCCATAATAAATTTAAAAAAATAAAACGAGAAATATCCAAAAATGTTACATTAAACGCTCCCATACATTTTATTTCCCATACATTTTGTATTCATAGCAGATTTTCGAAGTGACGTCCTCATTGTGCAATACAGTGAGGAACTCTATTTACAGTTTCTAAATGAACTTCCCTTCAAATTTGCGAAGTAAACCAAAAAAAGAAAGAAAAAGCTAAAATCTTTCATATTAAATGTACATGGGATATTCATATCTCATACTAAATGTATGGGAAGGTTTAAAGTTAATTTTTTAGATATTTCTCGATTTATTTTTAAAAATGTATTATGGCCATTTTACTCATTAGGTTAAGTACTTTCGATATCAGTTTTATATTTGATATCTGTAATAGTTACGGAACGCCTGTGCACACGATTACACCCTGTATATGCATTTAGTAAAAAACGGTTATTTTAATATGACAAACAGACACTCCAATTTTATTATTGGTACAAATAATGAAGACATACCATTTTTTACGTTAATTATTGTAGTTCAAGGTAAATAAAATCATAAACTTATTAAAATAGACCCCCACAAAACCACTAATTATCAATTTAATTAAGTATTTAAAAAAATTATGCATTGTGTAAAAAATCGCATTTGAAAAACTTACTTAGCAACAGCAATAAAACCCCGATAAGATGCCGTTTTTAAGAGTATCCCCTAGATGGAGAAAAATAGATAAATAGATTTTTATCAATATTATCATGAAGTATATTTTCATTTTCCGTATGCTGAATACATGCTTCTAAAAATCAAACGGTAGGTGGGCGAAGTTCATTTCACAAAATACTTACAGGTACTTACGGATTATCTCTGTACAAAATTGACACTATCTTAAATGAAAACCTCTCGAGAGACCAAGAGACCGCCCGCGCCATGTTTAAAAAGAAATAAAACATTATTGGCGCGCTACAGTGCGGTGGAGAGAGGCGCCGTCATCACACGATGGCGAGTTTGACTGTTTTTGTTGTTTTGGCTTTAGCCTGTGGGTAAGTGTATAGCATTGTTCAAACTTAATTTTAATACCATTTTATCGTGCCTCTTACGCAGATAAAACAAATGCTCACATCTAATTGAACTCTAGTTAACTTTCTCACGAACGTTTTTCATTTGTTTTATTCAAAGACAGAACAGAGTTGACAGTTAATTTGCATTTACAAAATAAAAGTAATAAATCTTTAGGTATAAATATTCTATTCTGATATGTAATAAAACTATGATTTATTTATTACCAATACTCTCATCCAGTTCCAAAATACAAAAATTATGTATTTAAGGTTATCTTTGAACAAGAGGTCATATTGATTGATACCTCAGTGTATATATAATTTACATTTATTATTCAAAACATGTCATGATTCATGGATACTGGTCTATAGTCTATAACCTCAGGTTGACTCTACATAGTCTCGCTTTCCATCGATAGCAGCTCGTTATTTGCAAATCATTGTATCAACACACTCCAACATTAAACAAACACGATGATACAAAACAGACCTTGCAGCATATTCAAATAAAGTCTATTTTGCTTATTAAAATAACTGGATCTATTCCCATTAATGTACTAATGATATTTTACCAAACTACTTTATATATCTTGCATACCTACCTACATATTTATCAATAATGTTTCCAATTAATAATGTTGCGAATATCGAAATTACAATTTCAAATTAAAACACAAATAATTAATTTCTAAATTCTTAAGATCAAAGTTCACCTATTTCAGGTGACTGAAATTTACAATTATTTAGGGGTTATAAAAAGTAATAAGTACTAAACATTAATATTATTTCAAGCATAAAATTGTTTGTTTGTTTGTATTGGATTGGTTCTGATACTTCTGGGTCGATTTGAATTTTCTTTCACCAGGGCATAGCGACAGTGTTCCTGTGTCAAACAGGTTATATTCTATTTTGTTTTTATCGTGGGTGGACCAGGAGGTTACTGTTAATATAATGATAAAATGTATTCAATTTACATTGAATTAATAAATTATTATAGTAGAGCCATTTTAATAGGCAACATTTGACAGTTCAACAAAATTCAACAACGTAACCTAGTAACGACGGCATAGAATATTATGTTATTTCGTTTTGTTAGAACTGCACATTTGCTTAACTTTTTTCAATTACAATTTTTAATAATAATGACCAATACGAGTAATTTTAATATTTGATTTTACTAATAAACCATTCTAAACATAATAAACAATTTCTGATTTAAAGAACTGACGTCGCTACAATGATGTGTCAGTTTACTTTTCTTCTTTTTAAATACTAGAGACGTTACTTAAAATCGAAATCTGATATCTAGAATAGAATGCAATTATTACTTGAATTGTTGAATGTTTCAAGTCCGATTGACATATGTTTCAAGTCCGATTGACATATGTTTCAAGTCCGCATCGATTAATTCACTTTAATCGATGTTTTTGGGCAGGTTACCTCTCTACGAAGATAAAATTGATAGACGTCAAATGTTGCCTATAAAATTGGCTCCACTATAGATTAAATAATTATATACACAAACCTACACGCATGACGCATTGTACACGTCATATGATAAACTTGAATTTATTTTTGTATGTAGAGTTAGGAAAAAAAGTTCGATGCGACGATTCTTAGTTCAACTTTTTTCTCTTATTAGCTTGGGAGACAAAGCTAATTTTAACCGAATCTACTAATAGTCTTCTCTAAATATAATACCTACAGATTTATGTGTCATCATTGATCACGTTGAAATGTAATTTTTTAGGAGTTATGCGGAATACACAAAGTTCCCAGAAGGGTTCACTTTCGGTGTAGCTACTGCTGCTCACCAGATCGAAGGAGCGTGGAATGTTAGCGGTAAGTAAATTGATTGGAACTCAAAATTGAATTCCATCACAATAAAGACAAATGCAAATCTAGCAAGGTTAATTATAGGGCTATTAGGTTTTTAATAATATCATACTATAGCTTAATATTTTCTAAAATAATTAGGTTCACTAAAGTTTTATTAAATTAAACCGCAATGTTTCGTGACAACAAATAAACCTAAAGTACAAATCCACTCAATTGTAATTCTTCAAAATAGCGTCATGAAAGAATTAATTAGGTAGAGCTAATATTAATGAAATAAGTAATAGAGTTTTAAGGTACCTACATAGTTTGATAAAGAACTTTAGTAAACATACTGCATACATACTTTCAACTCCGTATGTAATGTCTTTATTATTTTTAGTAGTGGCATGGAGATAATATCTTTTAAAATCTGACGTATAGTAAAAAAACTAGCATGTTCAATGCTACAGTTTATGCCCTTAATAATTCTCAACAATACAAGTTTGCAACTGTCGTCTTTTCAAATGGGCAACGACATCCGCTCTTAAAATAGAAATAGGACATAGAAAAGATATATTTATTATATGAATTCCGTAGGTTACATAATTTGTTTTGTTGTTCTGTCATACATCAAAGATGCTTTAGTATTATCTCGTGCGCTGAGTGCTGTCGATCAAATCTTTATCGGTGACCTTAACCATAGTTTTATTATTGATTCTTAAAAAGTCATATGACGAGATAGTAGGACACAGGAAAAATACCACGATGATGTAAATAAAATAATAATAATATGAAAGCCATTAAAAGTAACGCAAAGCAAAAAATGCATTATGCATAAGATATAGTGCTTAATCTAGCTACGCCCTAGTTCCAGACACATTAAATGTTTATACTATGGCCTTCACCGAATACAGGAAAACTAAATCTCGTTCCAGTGTCCTTTTAAATTTTAATGAAATACAATGATATTATAATAGCTCTTTGCAAACAGGAAAGTCTGAAAACGTATGGGACCGTTTAACGCACACGCAACCTTGGATGGTGGCTGACGGCACTAATGGAGATATCGCGTGCGACTCCTACAACCGATACAAAGAGGACGTTGAAGAATTGGCCTATCTCGGAGTAGATTTCTACCGCTTTTCCTTTTCTTGGGCAAGACTGTTACCTACTGGCCGCATTGATGAAATTAACCCCGATGGAGTTCGTTATTACCACGACCTTCTGGATGCACTCGCTGAGAAAAATATTGAACCTTTGGTAATAATCCTTTCTCCTGTGCAATTAAAGAGTTCAATAGTTGTTAAATACCTATTTCTAATCTAATATAATCTGCTGTTTTAGGTAACATTATTCCACTGGGACTTACCGCAAACTCTTCAAGACCTAGGAGGCTGGGCAAATCCTAAAATGGTTGACTATTTCTACGACTATGCTGATTTCTGCTTCCGTGAATACGGTGACAAAATTAAATCGTGGATCACTTTCAACGAGCCTTATGAAATTTGCGAAGATGCCTACGGAGATGTGAAGAAAGCACCAGCTGTTGACAGTCACGGAGTCGGAAACTACTTGTGCAGTGACAACCTTTTGAAATCTCACGCTGAAGCTTACCATTTATATAACGAAACTTACAGATCCAAGCAAGACGGTAGGATAATGATCTCGATCAACTCTATTTGGTACGAACCTAGTGATCCCAATGATCCTGAACAAGTCGCTTTAGCTGAAGTCGCCAATCAGTTCAAGGTACCATATACTATGTCTTTTCATATTTATTCTATTAACAGTCTTAAAGGAGTTACTTAATGTCTCAGTATACGACGCCATCTTTATATTAATCTTTATTTCAGTTCGGTTGGTTTGCTCACCCAATATTCACAGAAGAAGGTGGATATCCAGCAGTGATGGTAGAAAACGTTTCTCAACAGAGCCAAGCGGAGGGTTTGCGTAAATCGCGTTTGGAACAATTCGACGATTACTGGCTTAACCGTATTAAGGGCACATCAGACTTCCTTGGCATTAACCATTATACTACTCACTTAATCACTGGCCCAGGTGTTGATCCCACTGCAAAGTCACCTTCTTGGTTGAAGGACATTGGTGCCGTTACTTCCTTGCAAGTTGGAGAGTCAACTGCTTCAGAATGGTTCAGAGTAAGCATATGTATTCTATTTATTATAAGTGATCTTGTACACTTATTTTGAGGTTATATGATATACTTATACAAGTCTTTCCTCAGGTAGTGCCTACAGGATTCGCGAACTTACTGCGTTGGTGCAAGAGCACTTACAATGATCCTCCAATTTACATTACTGAGAACGGCTACTCTGATCGCGGAACCTTGGAAGATTACGGCCGTATCAAATATTTTAATGTGAGGACTGCTTTGTTTATTAAAATTTAAATAAATAAAGAGACTTCATAAGTTATAGAACAGGTGCCATTAGCTGTTAGCATACCTAATTAAAAATTCATTCACATCATTGCACACAAGAAATAGATCCTTTGATGAAAATAGTACTCAAACTAGTATCGTTTAATACATATAATATGTTCAAGAATAACGTACAGTTTATATTATGTATTTAAAACGAAAAAAATGGGAAATATTCTTTCGCAAATTTACCTTTGTTTAATTTTATTCTAGAACTTAGTTACATTTACATTATTATTCATTTCAGGATCACTTAAGCGAAATTTTAAATGTGATCAACGACGACGGCGTGAAAGTTCTCGGCTACACAGCTTGGACTCTTATGGATAACTTTGAATGGAGAGCTGGATTCTCGTATGTAAAATATAATTAGTAATTTATATTTCCAATGTTTTTACAACTGTATCTTTTATCTTTTCTCTTCATATCAGTATTAAAGAAAATCGTATTAGTTAAGCCACTTATTCCTAACTCACTAAGTGTAAGTGAAACACCTGCAAAATGATTTGGGAAAATCATTGCTTCGCGAATTATTTTCAGTTTCATCGCCAAACTAGTAATAAATTGAACTGATACATTTGTATAACTCACGAAAAAATGCTTCACACATTGATGTGTTGAATTAGTTATTATTAATTTTATTAAAATTGCAATTTTTGTCATTTTTGTTTCACAGAGAACGCTTTGGCTTTTACCACGTAGATATCACTGACCCTAACAGACCTCGTACTCCAAAACTATCAGTAGAATATTACAAGAAGCTCATCGCTAACCGAGAGTTGCCTCAAGATGATCGCTTCAAGGAACCCTCAGTACGTATTTTATTTTATAATTGATACAAATTGCATGCTTACAGCCGCTACTTAGGAAGAGAATGTAAGATAAGTATTTAAAGAAACAGAAACAAAAATGACAGCGATATAAAGATCGTCTAACGCCATCACTTTCCCATACTGGAAATAATACTGCTATTAGATGTCATGGTAAAAGGTTATATCTTCTATTAATAAATATATTTTAGTAATGGACGTGATTTTTAAAGATGGTTATAATCAGTCTAAACATAATCATGTCCATTATCAAAAGGAATTTAGTTATTGCCAATAAGAACTACTTTGTAACTGCTAAATAACTTTTTATTTGCTTTCAACAGATGAGGACGCGGGACTAACTTTTCTGCAATGGTGAATTACGCTTATTGCTACATTGTACTATAAAAAAAACTTCCTACAGAATACATATTTATTAAATTTATTTCATAACATCTGAGTTTATATTTTCGCATAACCCTTAAACCTTTTCCATTTTGGCATGGCTTACCTACTGGATATTTCCTTTATATTGATTATTTTTGTATTGTACAACATTTTAGTATACCTCTACAACCAGTTGTTGTCCAGTACAACATTTTAGTATACCTACATATTATAATTTATGACTGCTTAAATATATGTTTTTATTTTATTTTGATCACTAGAATTGATCACTACAATGATTAATAAGTAACAGTACAGATCAAAAACTGTTATTACTAAACTTTTATAACACTGAATCTAAAATATACGGACCTAAGATACGGACATTCATTTGATTAACTTCCATAAATTTGGCAAATTCTTTAAACATTAATTACGAGAACATAATATGACAGCATATGAACAAAGATCAACTGCATACAATGTACATTATTAACACTAAAATTGAATGGTAATTTGATGCCAATCTATTAAAATAAATTATTTTAGTAAGTTTATTCCAATAAATAATTATAGTTTAGTTACGCTAGTGTATTTAAAGCTCTTGGATCTTGGCTATGTATTTAGTTACTAGCTGTTCCGCGCGGTTTCACCCGCATTGCACCGCTCCTGTTGGTCTTAGCGTGATGATATATAGCCTATAGCCTTCCTCGATAAATGGTCTATCTAACATCGAAAGAATTTTTAAAATCGGACCAGTAGTTCCTGAGATTAGCGCGTTCAAACAAACAAACAAACAAACTCTTCAGCTTTATAATATTAGTATAGATATACTACACAATTGAAAATACTTTTATACGTAGGTTTGGTTATGGTTTATAATTTAATTTACGTATATTATATGCCTTTGTGAGTGCACTAATATACTCACATGGAAATATGCAATAGGCAAAGCAAATATTATAAGCATACTAAGTATATATGTATTAGTATACTAGCCTATTCTATAAGTGTTCTACCACAGTATTACCATATTTCCTACAGTAGTGCGACGAATGTACTTGTGCAGAGAAACGGAGGGGAACTGGCGGGGGTCGGGCGACGCGGGCCGCGTAAGGCAAACACGCTTAGTTTGCCTTACCTAGCGCGAAAGGACGACGCAGTCGTATTTTTTGTGTAATAATTTTATTATACATAGGTACTTACATATTCTATTATGGCGCGCACAAACTGTTCCGTTTACGGATGTAAATCTACATTGAAATCCCAGAAGGAAACAATATTTCAGAAAGATTGTATTAATTGTATCTGTTGAATTAAAATCAAAGCTATGTATATGTTGTCCTCATTATTTTCTAATCAGATTGTACATCCCAATGCGAATGCATTACTTAGTTAAATGTTATAATATACAATTAAGAACATCCAAAAATAATGTGTCCACGTAAATAATATTTAGCAGTGCAATATCTGTAATTATATATTTATGAACAAATAATTACATCAGATTTAATAATCGCAATTATTTTGAATGTACATATGAATAAATGATTTCATCATAATATTAATAATCACAATTGTTTTATTTCCCATTTGTTGCAACCCTAGCGTATTTTCGTGTGGCAGCGTAAGTACCTACGCTGGCGGCGGCATCGCGCGACATCAAAGGCGATTCCTTACTGTAGGAAATAATATTGTAATACTGTGGTTCTACTCTAATTATTACGCTTTAATATTATTTAATTGCGTGGAATAATAGAGCATGTATTTACAAAATATTGAGTAGCATTGCTGACATAGCCTTTCTGCGTTTCTTAACTAGGTACCTACTTATGCATAAATCTAAGTGTATTTAAAAAGAGTTCATTTTTTCAGACACGTCACAAAATGGAACTATGAGTTGGAAGAAATAAAAATAACAATGGATATATTTAAACAAATATTTATTTAATTCATATCAGAATTTCAAATTATATACAATGAAATTATTGAACGTGGTTAGCGAATGATATTAGATATAATTTCATTGTTATAACACTGATATACGTAATGTTATATACACTACAGAGAAAACTTGCATGTGTTGTCAGACTGAAAAGATATGTTTGTAAAATAATTAAAGACTATACTTAGAAATAAATCATATAGTTCACTTGAAATATTGTTCCGAATATTATTCTTTTAAAAGCCAGAAACACGCTATATGACGCGGCACCGGCGACGCACAGACGGTAAGCAACATGGAATGTTTCTTTTAGTTTTGTCGAAGTAGCGACGACCTAGTAGGACTATACTCGGATTTTTAATTAGATAAAGTAAACTGACGTTTTCTGTGTTGTCAGTTTTTGATGAAATAAAAATAGAGTTGTCACAAAGTGAATGATTCAAAATCGGGAATGAATGAAATTGAATCGATCGTCTAGTGAATATTTAGTGTGTAACAATATAACACCAAATAAACACAACAATGACAACAAACACAACGTAATTTGTTACAATTAACGAAAAAATTAAGAAAACAGTAACGTAAACATCGTAAAAATAAAAATAAAAAAATGATTATAATTACATTATACTAGTAACTTATATCTTATATAGCTTTATATATTACAATTAGAAATAATGTTATTTTATAGTTTGAAATGATGAACTATTCACACTCATTGTTCATTCATCTGATTGAATGAGAACTGAATTCCTCACTATTACTTTAAATGTGGCAACATTATTTTACAAAGTGACATTAGCTGCTGTCAGTTTACTTTATCTAATTAAAAATCCGAGTATAATAGCCTTTTTAGCAAACATCTTTTTATTCGGTTGGCGGTAGCTGTACAAAAGAAAACTGCAGCATCGAAATTAAATGTAACATATTTTCCAAAAAATTATATTAGTACATAAGATATGAAAGAAAAGTTTTGTGCGCACTGCAATAATAGGTATTACACCACATGCACATTTATAGAAATACGTGACAATTTTAAAGTTGTTAACTTAAACGAGATTAATACTCCCCTACGCAGACATTCCTACTAAGTTTTCGCTATTGGCTACACACTGTAGTGTATTGTTTTGTCTCTTAAAAAATAAGTTATAACGCAGCCATAGCTATAAACATTCAACGACACTGAAGTCACTTCATTACAATCTAAAACCCTAGGTACGAGGAAAGAAGCAAAAGTACAGAATAATGAACCGAACAATATGAGAAGCATCATTACTTACGAGATATAAAAATTAATACACAACAAATACAAAATAAAGTACAACGAAGACATCTACAGAGTACAAAATAAAATGTATAATAAACCCAGCACCGTTACAACTAATTATAATAGTTACACAGTTGCTATTTAAACACTATTTTATCATAAATGAAGATTACATTTAAGTCTTACAAGAATAAAGTACATTTACTAATATGGCAAAGTTTTCAATGTAGCATTTTTAAAATAAAGACCTAATTTTAATATTACTGAATTCATACAAACTCTAGAGACTAGGTGGGCTAAACGTAATTTTGAAGAGTTTTGTTAAGCCAATGAGTTATTTTTAAATAAAGTGAGTCGACTACGTGGCCACAAAAATAGCCAGTGAATAGTCGTAAATAAAATTGACCTACTTCGATATTGCACTTTCATAGAAGTATGCAAACGTTTCGGCTTTAAACCAAGGCAGAAGCACGTGCTCGGCCGACTGCGGGCACGTTCAGCGGACGACCCTCTCATCTCTACGTCATAGTAACCTAGCGGCACCCTCTCACACACGCGAAAGATACGAATACGTAGTCCACTGCGAACTAAACATTATTTATTAACTTAATAGTTGCCAAAATATCTAACTACGTCACGATAAACTAATCTAAATCATAATCTCGAAAAATACACAAGGACGGTGTAAGTAGACAAAAAAACGTTACTACAACACATACGGTACATAAGTAGTTTTATTCTGTCCAAACAATACATGAATCGATGTAGATCGTTCGGTAAACATTTGTAGAAATATATCTTTATTATTACCTTAATAATAACACAATAAATACATTTTATAAAGGCACAATAAGGCACTGTTACGTCGAGATGTTATCACAATCAAAGTTTCATCGATAAAGTTATATTGTATAATCGTCAATATTGACACAACTACACATTAGTCTATTCGAAGGATAGGATTTCCGATAGTCTCGATCGGGAAGAATAAAGGAAACCTAGCTTGCGAGATTATATAATGCAATATGGCTTCTTTCGGCGAGGAAAGAAGGTAATGCAACAACCGCTTCATTTTGATTTATGTTGGCATAGAGGAGTACCTCAATTAGTATTTACAAATGACTAGCCATCCAATATAGTAGTGGCTAAAATACTTTAATACTATATTCTTAGTCTTATAATTCAGAACAAACATGCAACTCCAAGATAACGTTTACAATGGACTGATATGAATTTTTCCATTTCTGAAACGAACGCAATTCTCTATTATTAATAAGGCATATTATGAGCCTTTAAAATGGTATCATATCTGATATCTGAAATTACTTGTATCTGATACACAATTCATTATAACTATTTCGTAATACATTAATTGAATACATTAAGTAATAGGTATTATTAGAAGTTTCCATCTTTTTCCAATAAATG
Source organism: Colias nastes (assembly GCA_907164665.1). NCBI lineage: Eukaryota > Metazoa > Arthropoda > Insecta > Lepidoptera > Pieridae > Colias > Colias nastes. The sequence continues at coordinate 16,781 of CAJQZM010041865.1, read as the reverse complement.
CAGAGATTTTACAGCTGAGGCGATTATCTGTAATTTCACGAAAGTGGTTTGAATTAATAAGTAGAATTTTAAAAGAAATAATTGGTAAGACATAAGCCTAGAAACTGATTTTCAAAACGTTAACAGATAATGTTACCTAACCAATACCTTATTTTATGCACTAAGTCATTAAAGATATTCAAGTAATGTATTACAAATTAATCACACGAAACCACCCAATGAACTTTTATCGCCGTTATTGTCACTTTTGATTGTTTGCTTGGTAATTGCCATGAATACTATTCGTCGGTAGCTAAGTACGCTATACGCAATAAGTTTGTGAGCATTGTACGTTTAGTCGATAGACTGTCTACAGCCAAGTCAGCACGTTGTCCGGTTTGTTTGGTGTCGAGTTGATCAAGGACTGCACGTCGTCTAATAATATATCATTTGTAAATTCCCCCAACTGAAATGAAACGAATAATAAGTTACAAATAGTAATTTATTTATGATTTAAATATAGCATTAAGGCACATACTTCTTTTGGATTGATTGAATAATAAATTGTATCCCTAATTCATGATTTTGTGAATGTTTTATCGGTTGAACAGGAACACGTGTCATTGTCAGTCACGTTGTCACGTTTATAAAAATATTGTGCCATTGGTCAACAATGGTCCAAACAATAAGATAAAGTAAGGGAGCATTACATAATTTGAGCTTTGAATTTTTTGTTGGTATAAACAAAATTTTGCTTTCTGTTGCTTATGTGGCGCAATAATTTTTTTCTGGTAAGTGACTCACTTATGACCAAAACTTTTAAACATGTTTAACTCTGCAATCGTAAGAAAATGTAGCAAATGAAAACCTCGTGATAAATCTTATACAAATTCTAACAATATAAAACAAATGGCTTACCAGGTCATCAGTATCGCCTAGTGTTATGTCCGCAGTATCAAGATTGGCTCCGGCCTCGCTGGTGCAGTCCATGCGGTCGTCCATGCCCAGAAAGCCCTCAGGAGTATGTGGCATAGAGTACGACTGCGAGACTGCCATGCCCAGCCCACTGTCCGCTGATTCCTGACGCTGGTGGTCGTTCAGACCGGGCAGGAAGGGATCCAGAGATAGGTCAGTAGTGGCCGCTCCAGTGCTGTTGGCGAGCGAAGACACTATAGAGGATGACTGCCGCGCCATTAGTTCTTGCTGGAAGTGATATGTTCTCGTGGTTAATACAAAATATAGATGGACAAATAGTTGATGGAATAGTGCGAAGTTGGTTTGCAATTTTGAATGCTACCTAACAACAAAATTGTCACTAAAAGAATGGAGAAACTTAATGCACTATTGAAATTTTAAGCATTACAACCGTGACCAGAAAATATCGATTTGAATTTCAAATCCACATTTCAAACGAGAAAGTTTTGATGTACAAAATCATATTATTATTATAATTTATTATCTAATTAATATTAAAAAAATACCATTGCTCAATATCAGTAAGCGTTTCAAGAAACAATTTTCTGACACTTGTGATTTCTTAAAACTATTCGCAACATCTTCAAAGTAAATGTGAGGAAAGTGCAAACCTGGAGCCGTATCTCCTGCTGGCGTTGTTTCAGCCGTTCTCGCTCGAGCTGTAATGACTGCAGACGCAGTTTCTGTTGGCAAGCCTGCACCGATGCGTTCGCCCACCCGCCGCCCGCCGCTCCAGCGTTCGCCGCCGGCGTGCGCTGCAAATGTTGTGCTGAAATAACAACGAAAAAAATATCAACACCGGCTCAAATATATCACAACATTTACCTATAAGATGTAAGTTGATCAACTTACGTATTCTAGGATCGAACCAAGACGTTGTGCGAGCGGCGTGATTTATAAAATATATCTCTCCCTCCGGCGTCGTCGCTTGCTCCCAACCGTCCGGCAGCGGTCCTAGAGGGTCGGTTGTGGCGGTGCTACTTGTACTCTTCGCTGCTGAAATCATCAAATGCCTCCAGTTAATAAAGTTTCCGAATAAAGTATAAACAGTTTCAGCTACGACGTTTGAATTTCTCAACAGCGACTAGTTGCAAGCCAGCAGTAAATTATGAATTGAATGTACGCACACGTGATTCTGAATCAAGTTGGGATCGGGAAGGTCATCATGCTCGTTCCAAGAAAATTACGGCGCAAAACACTCGCCAGCGGCATCGACATGCTAATATCATTTCCTCGGAAAGTGTATAGGAGACAATATTGCTCAACGAAAGGCGAAGTTCGGGTAGTTTACATGATCTATTGAATACATGCCAATATGCCACGCCATGTCGGTTTGTGCTTTATGTTAGATGTGTATAAACATCGCTCAGTTTCGTTCATTCGATTCTGCTCTACGCCTGCTCCGCCTCGTTTATACAGAGAGCTAACATGAATCACCGCTAGTAGCAGATGCGCCTTGCCTCACACCCGCTCATACATTCATCTTTCTTTCAGATTTTATATATGTACTTACATCACGCGTAACAAAAAGTGGTCATTCATGAACAGCGAACGCTATACAACAATAACGTTGCTATTAATTGTAATCAACATGACTCGACAGTATTGGCGCATCGAGAAAATACGATTATGAAGTGTTTAACAAAGCGCCATTATAATGTGTTCTTTATTGATTTTTAATTTTACCAAACAAGTCAGTATTTAATCATATCAATATACAATAAATTGAAGGTTTATAAAGATTTAGTATTTTCATTTCTTAATTGAGTAACTATACTTAAATAATTTTGTTTAGTTTTGATTATTTATTAAGAAATTTAGTAGGAAGAAATTCGTATTTTATTTCATAGATTATCATTAATACGTACCTAGCTAATATTTATGATGACGTAACAATTGTGATTATTTTTAAATATGTTTAATTACGTCATATTAAGTGCTATAAATGCAATGATACTATATTCGTATGTATCCACTTTTGTCGTATGGGGAAATACGCGTTGTTAACTATAATTAATTATTTTGCCTTCCTCTAAATTTTGTAATAAATAATTATTATTGTAGCTAATTGACGTCATTTAAAATCGAGCATAGAAAAATAGAGCATAGGTGTGTAGGCACCTACTAGATTTATAGTAGGTACCAAATTTAATATACATAATATAATAAAACACATTTCTTTATTTATAAAATAATTAAATATATCTATTATAGCGTAATATAGAAGTACATCTTACTAATATTATAAATGCGAAAGTTTGTGAGGATGTGTGTGTGTTTGTTACTCTTTCACACAAATACTACTGAACCGATTACAATGAAATTTAGCACACTTAAAGAGGGTAACTTGGATTAACACATAGGATAGGTTTTATCCCGGAAATCCCACGGGAACGGGAACTGTGCGGGTTTTCCTTTGAAAACGCGGGCGAAGCCGCGGGCGGCAATCTAGTAATATCTAATTTTATTACAATGCTAATTGTTAACTAACATTGTACTAAACTAATTACGCAATTTAGAGGCCATTATCAATTATACAATATTATTTGCAGGTTATCGCTAACTATTTAATATTCAATATTTGAATGATTTATATATTTACATATAAAAATAGCAAACCTATTTCAATGAATTAGTGAAATTCATGAAACAATTGATTTATCAGTGTCTTTACGCGTAATTTGATAGGATTCTTTACAAAATAGCTCATGATACAAATATGCAATGGTTCATGAGAAAGCTATTTTATATGAAAGGTAATATGTTATCGCGACATCAGATTAAAACAAGGAATGCGCTATAAAAACATTATTCGTATGTCAGGTAATCTACGTACGCTGCATGGCTAATATTTGTTTGCGTCTGCAATGAGACGGCGATAAGCGTGATTTGTCTACAAGCCTGACACTTGCTCTGATTTATGTTAAATAACAAGGGAGATGGCAGAAGCCGAGAACGTGAGAAGGGCACGTATTGAAGAAATCTATCGAAACACAAAGCGTAAATAAATCCGACGTGACACTGGTCGAGTTGGTCTTCGCATAACACTCGTATATCAACGCTAACGAAGGACTCTATCAATACAAAAATAAACTTACAGTTTTATTTACAGAATTCGTTCAAATAGATACTTAAAAGTAATGTCTATTTATATACAGTATATATGCGTGTCCGGGAGTTTTTAAAATAATAATTTGATAATGTTTATTTTGAAATATTTTTTTGGAAAAAGTGCTTATAGTGCATGTTAAAACATTACAGATGCATTGCAAGTCTACCATTTGATTCTAAAACACGTCATAGTCGACTTTATTTAGTTGAAGTGCGTAATTTTATTACTCTACATTATTTTTGCAACAAATTTTATAAATTTGACTAGAATCTATAGTTTGTCAACACGCGGAGAGAAGACATACCGCTGCAAGTATGTGCTTCTCGTCAATCCATTTCCTAACATTGCTCAACTGTATTCAGGGCGATATATCTGATAGATCCTCTGTTAACTTGTAACCTTTGAGTAAGGTAACGCAAAGCACAGATCAGTCTCCGCGCGGATGTCGCAAGGCGGCGGGCGCCAGGGCCGCCGGCGCCGAAACACCAATGTATTCTCTGAGCACCTTTCAACGCTCGTCTCGCATCGACCGACGGAAACAACGCGTTAATTCCCGTCATAAAATCAGTTTTAGAATTTGGGTTATTTACTTGTTTTTATTTTAGTTCCATGATAATTTTAAACACTGTTCCGAAGCCAATTAGATCACGTGGAGATGAAATCAAAAGAAGCTCGCTTGCTCGGTAGGCAATAACCGATTAGTTATCTTTTCGCTTTTATCACTAAGGCCGCGAGACAGTATCATTAACACATAGTAAATTTAGAAAAGTGATAAATTAGGTATAACACAATGAGAGGAGAAACTAACATTGTTTTTTTCTCCTACATAGGCACATTGCCATACACCTGAATAATTCTGAATTATAATATGAACTATCCATCCATACCTATAAATTAAAAGGCTATTTATAATTAAATAATGTTTAGTACCTGCTGTGGCATTTGCTAGGGTCTGTGCTGCTGCCGATTGTGTGAGTAAAGCCTCGGCGCTCTGATGCTGCACTCCGCCAGCCATTGTTTGTGCTGCGAGGGTCTTGCGCGGGTCCTCCCATGTTGTCGTCTTTGTTATATGACTGTAAACAATTCATTGTAAAGTTAATAACTTTATGACATATAATTAGTTGTTGCAATCACGCGACGATCAATAGCAACATGCGTGTCTGATATTTTATTTTTATTTTATGGACGAACGTTTAAATAAGTCAGAGCGAAAGAATTGTGAGGGAGATGGGATCTTGTATTACTGCAAAATTTTTGCAAAATTCCCAGAAGTAAATCACGGTAGCGAAATCGGAATTAAACTTAATTGTAAAACAACTGCTGTAAAAAGAAATCATTGCGAGCGCAACTTTTACTTTTACGTCAAGTAGTTCGTAACTCATTAAAAATCTTCGAAAAGCAAACTGTCATTTAAAAGTGCACTTGCAAGGTCTCGAAACCGCGGAATAAATAATCGCAGTTGGTAACAGACAGGCAACAGACCTCGGACACACCTCGTATGAGTCGAATCTTCCTACTTAGCGGTCGATGTGACCAATTTGTAGGAAACCGGACGTGCGACGTGTGCGACCTAGTGAATAAGCAGTCTCTACACTCGATGAATGGCTCTTTTACTTTCTTTATACTTAAATCACTTAGCGAGTCTTGGCGATAAAAGAGTTTTTATATATTTTCGTTAGAAATACACGCACTAAGCGTATTATTATACAGGTACACAGGTATTCTACGTTAATTATTCAAAAGTGATTGGTCACCTTGTTGACTTTTACAATTATTATTTAGGTAGACAACAACTGTTGCATTGACCATAATATATTTAATTGAATGTATTATTTAATCTCATGTTAATATTTTTTATGAATACAATGTAATGAGAAATGGTTTCGTTATGGTAGCTAGTTAAGTAGGCAAGCATTTTATAATTTTGTTAATACAAGCAAGATTTGTTCGTAACTTTTACTCAGCAAATTACTATTTAATTCCATAGTTGTAATAATGAATAAAATTCAAACGAAACAATAATCATTCATTCATAATTGAGTTTTAATTAAAATGCTTAATCGACAATCGTTTTTTGAATACACAAAGAATGTTCTAAAGGAAGTATTATACAACGATATAATATTTGTGGTGCAGCGATAAGAAAGAAATAGACGCTTAGAAAAATGAAAGATAAGGAAAAGGCATATTGGAAAGCTGATGGAGCATGACCACAATAAATCGATTTGCACGGAACGGTAATGAACTTGGCCTAGCTATCAGCTGCTGTTGTCGCTACCTGTTGCTGCGCACCTGCTGTACTCATCTACTTTTTACGACGAACCCTTTTCATAGACCACTGGACGAATGTGTTTTCCTATCAAGGGACCATTTACTCGCGCTTTTAATACGGGTTAACGTACCATTCCAGCCCAGATATTCAGGAACTTATATTTACGTACCTATATTTTGGTGATAATATATTATTTATATTTAAGTTATATTCGTTCAGCAAATACTGAACCAGCCTTGCAAGTTACATATTTTCATGCATTCTACCAGACGAGTTGCCCAGATGGTGGCCATTACAGCAGCTTTAGGCAATATCTAAAAGTTGATATTCGACATTGTAATTCGAGCAGTAATTGTAAGACCAAACAGGTGTGTCAATAAGGGTACGATTAATTCGGTTTTTATTGCCAAAGGTAAACTTGTGAACGAGGCTGTCATTGCAGAGAAATATATTGAACATACCTAAACAAAAAATAACACCTAGGTACTCCTTTTATTGTGTAAATACTTAAATTGTAACGAAACGAATCAATTTTATTTTATATAATATCTTGTAACTTATAAGGTAAGGAAAAAATAATAAAGATTTTTTTATGCATACAAATGGATTATTAAAGTTTTTGTGTGGTTTCTATTTGTTTCGACTAATCTGCGACACAATTTTACTAATTTTTAGGAACTTTCTCTAATAAATCTTCTAATAGAAGTAGTAGATTAAGGCTACTTTTATTTATGAAAAAGTTATTTTAAAATTTGAGAATTCGTCTTATGAGACCAGCATTTTGGATTAACATTACATACCTACTACTTAAACAATGAATTAAATATTAATGTGCAAAGAAACCATATTTCTTCATTACCTTATAGATTACGCATAGTAATTATCAACAAAAATAATATGCACTAACTAATAACAAAGTCGGTGTTTCCTTCGCGATCAGTTACAGAACGCCTGTTCGCCAGCTACCCTCACAAAAGGTTATTTTTCAAAAATCGGACGCACAAAAATAAAATACACTACAAATTGGCAACCTTCCTTTTGGGAACATCTCTTGAAACTTAACAGTTTCAAAAAGCATAATTAACACGAAAGTAGTCAGTACATTCAGCAAATATGTAGTCACGTGACGGGTAGCGCGGGTGGCGGTGTGAAGGGTGGCGCGGGGCGCGTTGGCATGTAATTACACCTCAGCCTGCAGTTGCCGGCAAAGCGACTCAAGTTGCATAACACCGAACTGTTATACAAGCGCACCCGCGCATCATGTTTGTACACAATCACATTATTCATCAACACCCCATGTAGACGTCATTATCTTCGTAGTATTGTACTCGAGTCAACAATCGAATAAAAACGCACTCGGATTAGCGAAGTGATTAAGCCTGTCAATTACTGATGCTAAACTCGAGTTAATACAATAAAACAAACGGGCAGTAAATGGTTTTTAACATTTTAATATGATTTTATTCCTAAAAATAGTATAGATGTAACGTCTATGACATGACATTAAGATTCGAAGAAACTGAATAATTAGGCCTATCCAAGGTCTATCTTATGTATCATACTTAAAATGACAAGCACAAAAGCTCTGCTTATTGCATACTACGCAGGCGAATATTTAAATATAAATAGGCACAGTGAACAATCACTAGATGACAACGAGCATTGAGAAACAGAATATCTTTCTCTTGCGAAGGCCTTCCACTCTTACACAACATACTGTTGCATTTTCTCGATAACACAGATACGGGTAAGTAGAGTCACTAGCCGCTTAGTGCGTCTAGCTTTTGTGTTTATATATTGTTCAAAATGATTACCTACTTACAACATGTTAATTAGTACTTTTAAACTTATTATTTCACAATGAATTATCTCTGTCCGAATTCCAATAAAAACGAAAAACCTGAAACTTGTCGACTCTATTGAAATTAAAACCGATTAACAATCAATTTCAATTTACTAAGCTTAGCCTTATAGCACCTGTGATTTAGACTTGTATTTGATGAAGGCATTTCAAGTGCAAGGAAGCGAATGGGTAGAAAAAAGTGCACCAGATCTGGTACGGATCTCTCCTAAGATGGCACTGGCAGGCGGCGGATGCACGTCATGTCGGACGCACATCCTCGTTGAGCACGATATAATTTTCCTGCTTTTACACTCGTATGAACACTACAGACGAGATGTATTGTACAGCCGTAACCTCGAAACAAAGCATTAACTCTTTGAGATTGATTACGTAATCGTTTGAATTGCGTGAGTGCCGTTGTACGTTAATACGGACCCCGGAAAACAAACTAATCAGGACAAGAAGCAGTTAAGTAATGGCCTTATAAAATGACGTTAACGGTTATGATAAACATAATACAGGCGAACTCTGATAGGCTTTAGTATGCAAATTTATATGATCCAGTCAAACTTATATCGCAAAAAATCTGCGGATATCATTTAAAGTTACAAAAGTCCTCGTAGTTGCATATGCAATATTGCAACTTCACATTGTTAAATTTTATTTATTTATTTATTTAGCTTAAAATTCGGATAACGCAGATCCATTTGTTAGTAAAAAAATAAAAACCTAAAGTATTAATGTTAGTAATTACATCTAAAACTACAACTAAGACTAAGTCTAAGTCTAAGTCCACCATAGGACACTCTATGCGTAGACAAGTCGCTTTGATGCAACAAGTGTGCGCACAAAGTGTCCCATGATGGGCGCACTTACATCCTCCGCAATGGTCCTTATAATACTGTTGGAACTGCCCCGCACTCTCATTAAAAGAGAAGCTGTTTGCTTGCGAATGACGGCCCAGAAATCCGATGTGTGTGCTTGAGAGAACATCCCGGAGGCGCTACAGAAGCGTGGCAGTTTCAACAGCATTCGAAAGGCATTATTATACAGGACACGAAGAGCATTTAGCGATCGATCCGCATAGTTGGCCCATAGACTGCACGTGTAGAGATTCTGACAGAACGCCTTAAAAAGCATTATTTTTACGTCTTTACTACAACGAGCAAATCTACGAGCCAACATATTGGCTCTAACCGCCAACGCCCGTCGCTCCCGCTCAATGTCCACAATGTCTCGAAGGTCATCGGTAAGCATGTGCCCAAGGTACTTAAATTGTTTAACTCTTTCAATATCGGTACCATTAAGAGCTATGGTGGAAGTACATTTAGGATACTTACCGGTGTCCCCAAAGACAACATATTTACATTTATTAACATTGTATTGCAATTTGCAGACCATGTGCCTCAACGTATTTCTCACAAACCTTTAATAATTCCGACACAGCAGACGCAGTCGGAGCCAGCAACACCATATCATCGGCATAACTGATATTATTAACGCTGACACCTCCAATGCTGCAACCGACATGCATACTGCTGAGCCCGACAATAAGGTCATTGACATATAAATTAAATAGCTTGGGAGACGAAAGTCCGCCTTGCCTAACACCGCACTCGAGCCCATACACTTCGGAGTATGAGCTAGACCATCTCACAACATTTTTTTGGTTAGCATACCAGAATTTAAATATATTCAATATGCCTGCCGGTATACCTTTGTCCCTCAACTTCCCCCATAAGACGTCATACGACACAAGATCAAATGCCCTGGATAGGTCGAGGAAACAAGCATACACAGGAGTCCTACGCTTGTTGTAGTATTGGACAGTGTGCTTGATGCTAGTCTTAATGGCTTTTTAAACCTCCATGACGCTCAGTTCGGCTTTAGACCCGGACTCTCTACTGAAAGCGCTATTTTGAGTTTAAAGCACACTGTCCAACACCTTGGCTAGAATCGTTGCGAGCGATATGGGGCGATAATTTCCCTTATCGGAGATGTCACCCGTCTTATTTTTAATCACAGGCACGACTACAGTTTTCATGAGAGCCGCGGGAAGATAGGCGTGGCTAATACATAAGGTGTAGAACATGGAAAGTATTTTCGGCAAGTGACATCCCCCATACTTTAAATGTTCAACACTGAGTCCGTCATGGCCCGGAGATTTACCTCTACTCATGTTTTTTATGATAGATGCAACCTGCTTAGAAGAGACATGAAGCAGAGGCTCATCCCCACACCTGCCGGGCTCCTCGTAAACCGCGGCTGAGGGCCCCAAAGGTGACCGCACTTTAAAGTGTTCTCTAAACATATTTGCTATATCTTCAGGTTGATTACGCCCCTCCACACTCACCGGCAAACTTGGCTTAATATCAAGTTTAGAAGTGGATTTCCAAAATTGAACAAAATTTTTTGAAGCCTGCTGTTCAGCTAGTATGTCCATTTTAAATTGGTCTTGGTTATTTTGACACCATTTAAGTCGACTTTTAAAAATTTTTCGAGCCATAGACATTTGATTATAAACAGGGCCAGAATTCGGACGCTGATGAGATACCCACAACTTGAAACTAAGTTACAACATTAACATTAAATGATATTTGCCAATAAATTTGTCAAAATTGTATGAAATCTTCGACAAAACTATTGACTATTTTATAACAGTAGTCATTTGGTGTGTTTGTTGTGGATGATAAAAAAATAGAATTACTAATACAATTTATCGAAAGTGGCATTGAAAAAGAGAAGGAATATCAATTTAATGAATTAGTCACATGAAACTTTAAAAAGTGCTTTTGCATAAAACTGTATGTATCGTTACATTGATTATTTTCTTTAATTATTCTTATTGTTATTTACCTACAACTGACTGCATTTGCAAATTATCGCAAAAAATACTTCAATTGAAATGGTATTGCCCAAAACAATCTGTTTTGTTAAATGAGCCAATTCTGACTATGACTCATTCATTCAGACGAATACGCATAACAGATCAACTAAATATACTTCTGTTAACCGAAATTTAAATTTAGTCCGGCTTATATAAACACATGCTTTTATTGTCCTAGACTTATGTATGAACAATCAACATGCTTACCTAAATGGCATTTTTGTCGAGTACCTGTTCTCCATTTTAGTAAACTCAACAGTATTAAATTCTCGAGACTTTTAATAATTATTTATTGTGAAATCATTTTTGTCACTTCCACAGCAAAAGTAAGATGGATCCATAGGTTTTTCACCGAGAACAACATGGCGGAGTCGGCGTTCTAAATTTGAATCTCGGACGAGTCGGCGCTCGCGTACGTAAATAAACGCACACATATGTAATCAGTAACCCTATATGAAGCTATGTACACAAGAAACTATATTATAATGAGGACTTCGTCATTAACTTACGTTCACGAGCATAGTGAAAAGTAATACAACCTGATACTCATGACTTTAGCACAGTAACGGTTTTTAGAAATTGAAAATGGGCAACAAAAACTATTTGTGTATATATTGTCTACCTACACATTTGCACGCTTACAACTACACAAACAAAATTGGACGAAAACGTCCGAATGACGCATCGACTTCCGGCCGATGATTTTATTATGGGATCTACTGTTTCATCTGAGCTGACGTTCATTTTTCATTAGAACAACTTTATGCATATTTAGTACGCTAATTATTATAATAGCAATATATAATGACCTTATAAATTATAATAAATGTAAAGGTACCTTAACAAATAGCCAGTGGCAAGCATCGCTGCAATAAGTAGATATCTACGTAAGATGATTTTATAATCAATGAGTTATAGTCCCAATTACGAGCAGGAAAGTAGCAAGTAAATTATTATTAAGCACAAGTAAAAGTCGTTTCTGACGGAGGAGTTTGTAGTCAAAACAGGACTGAAACAGGGCGATGCGCTGTCGCCAATGCTTTTTAATTTAGTGCTCGAATACGTCCTCAGAAGAGTTTTAATTGTCGACTTTGGACTGCAGCTAAATGGGAGGCACCGGGTGATAGGGTATGCGGACGATCTGGCCCTTCTGGGAGAAAGCAAATCTGAGCTGGCGCTGGCTGCAGCGGCTCTGGAAGAAGCAGCTCAAACAGTGGGACTTAACATTAGCCATGAAAAAACTGAATACCTCCACATGAAACGGTACAAAAACACACGTCTAGTGAGGGAAGATCTTCATGTTGGACAGACAGTTTATAAGGGCGTTGCAAAGTTTAAATACTTAGGGTCTACTGTCACTGACACGAATACGAGGCAGGAAGAAATAGATATCCGCATCCAGAGTGCTTTACGTTGCAGCGCAGCCCTTCACAAAGTGTTAGTGTCAAAGCTCCTGAGCAGAAAGACCAAATTAAGAATTTACAAAACAGTAATTAGTCCTATTCTTATGTACGGTTGTGAGACTTGGACGCTGACGCTAAAGGAGGAAAATAAGCTACTCGTCGCCGAACGAAAGATTCTGCGCAAAATCCTGGGTCCCGTTAAAGAGCCAGATGGTAGATTCAGGATCCGTAGAAACGCGGAAATTCAACACCTTGTGGCCGAGCCCAACATCATTGGCCAGACAAAGGCGCAACGCCTCCGATGGCTCGGTCACGTTTTAAGAATGGGGGATGATCGGGCCGTGAAAAAGGCATATCTGGGCATTCCAACTGGCCGACGCCCCGTGGGCCGTCCCAGATATCGATGGAGCGACGCAACAGTAGCCGATCTACGCAATCTGGAGGCCGTCAATTGGCAAGAAACTGCGCGCGATCGAGGAAAGTGGCGTGAACTCGTGTCGGAAGCCAAGACTCTGTTTGGGTCGCAGAGCTAGTTAAGTGGAGTAGTAGTAAAAGTCGTTTTGCAAGTTTCCGTTTTAGCGGTTTTTTTTTTTTAATTAAAAAGTCATACCTCATCTTGACACATAAAAGTTAAGGTGAAGATATTACAATCATAAAAACATATCAATAGTCGTATAAATAATAAAGCAATCGAGATTGTTTTATTATTGATAGTTTAAAAGCTGTTCGTGTGTATAAGCCAACGCGCAAAGGTAAGAGCGAACGAAGCAGTCGGCCTTGCGGCTAGGTGGTCTGCCGCTCGCTGCCAGAGGTTAACAACATGTTTTTTTCATCTAACTTTAGAAAGTACGGAGATAACGCCCGCCTTATCGTGACGAAATTATGACTTTCAATCCTAACTAAAATTTAAACACTGATTACACAAGCAACGAAAATATAGTGTAAGGAACTTACAAATTAATCAGGTTTGTTAAATTTTATGCCTTATCCTGCGAGATAGATGTATAAGGAACTGTTGGAGTCATAGTTATTGTGGTGAAAGGTTTAATACAACTTGTTGGTAACTAACTATTTAAATTATAGTTATTAACAGTATTCATGAGAGAATTATTCTTCCTTGTTATACTTAATTGATTTCTAGCTTACTAAAATTTAATAATAGTGCCTTCACTGTGTATCTTTGTGTCAGGCAACTATCGACTGCATCCGGGTCGTCGCATTACGCATATCAAATCCAAATTGACAAGCGATTCACAGAACGAAGATTTTTGTCTGAGATCAATGTAATAAAGACTATAGACCGGTTTAGAGGTCGTTTAGTGGTTTGTACGTAAAATGGCTATAATTCAAACTCAATATTAATTTTCTACGGTTCCTGTTATTCACGATCATTATTAGTTTTACTTAGTAATTAGTACGTGTAACTATAGGTGAGCGAAAAATTATGTTAATAGCTTTGTTTACAATTTTGACAACATTTGTTAAACACTTATATGTACATGTTTTCCAATTACAACATTATAATTATTTAAATGTTGGTTATAATTTATTTATTAATCCATCTCACTGTTTTCTGTATTTTAGTTTATAATCTACCTATTGAAGGACAGGTTTGTAAAGCATTATATAACTAGATTTATCTATTGTGTATAGTGGAAGGTATGTATCTACTTGATACAAATGGAACATAGGGACGTTCTTATCATAGCCAATACATTATTGACGTCTACTCTCTAAACTTGCATTTTATTCTGTTGTATTTACGTCATATTTTAACCGTTATAACAGTTGTAATCATAAACTTACACCCACAGCACTGTGTCCAAAATAGTGCAAAACCATATATAAATACTCATAAGTCAACCGGTATTGTGCTGTTATTGCGTCTGCCTGAGTCATAGGGAATCATGTGGAGAGCTGTGCCCTATAATTAGACGTTAATCAGAAAAAGGCAGAACACGGAGCATGTGTCCGGCGCCAACGGAAGCCGGTCTGGCACGAATAATTCATTGTGCATTACGCGCTACTCATTCATATGGCTTCCACTAGTCAGGTTGATAGAACGCCCATTCACTGTGAAGCAAGTGCACAGGAAGTTCTAATAGCTGCGAGTTGCGACCACTTGCCCGTTGCTATTGCACCGGATTCACAATTGGCCAGGAACTAAACAGTTATCACACGAGAACAACCTTTTTCAATGCGATACTCGGCGATTTATTTAATGCGCTAGTAACGGAGCTTTTACTTTAGCAAATATTCTGTAACATCATGAAGGTTGTGATTCTCTATGACTTTTTTATATCTAGTAATAATATAGCTTTCACTGGGCGAACCATTTTGGAATAATGCAAATAGTATCAGCAACGGTATTAGATTTAAGTATTCCAAGCGCGTTATATTCTATGATGGCAGGACCATTGGTACCAAGAAGCAACTGGTTTAAAGCCATTCAAGTATATCGCAATACATGTTACAGCGAGGCTACTGTCCTATAGCGACCACGGACTTTAGACCCGAGTGTTTGTATGCACGTCTCGTTCTCTCCTGTGGGTAAAAGCTTTGTCCCGCTCGGTCCTCCTCCCGCACCATCATCATTACCTCGCCGCATATTCGTTTCGATGTCGGTGTACTTTTTGCCGTCACCGACAACCTGTCTCAAGGAGCTACATTATAATCTTCCTTCGATGGTAAATTATTCAAAGGTGTTTATGTACATCTGAGTGTCTATCTACTTGGGTATCTCATTGCAAATATAGGGTACTTACTATTATCGGGTACAAATATTTATGACAGGCGTAGCAACGTCTACTTTGTTGTAACAGGAAAAACAACAAAAATACTTGTTGATCATACTAAGGAGATGCAAATTGCAATGCCCGTAAAGGTAATGAACTGCTCTTCTGTATCGTTTTAATTATTATTCTATGGGAAACTATTGCAAGCAGTATCAATTTTTTAACTACTTTTACAACAACTTCTTAAATAAAACACGTAGGTAGTTATATAAAATAATATTTGAGTGAACTTGCAGGTGACAATTTGAAATTATTTAAATACTCATAATAAACATCTTTTTGCATATATAATAGTGTTTTACTCAACAACAATTATCAAACATTGATTAAGTAAGTAGTAGGCGGGCCGTGGCCTATGTCCCAAGATTTAAAATGTCACATTCAGTTTTAAATATCATTCGAAGTGCAAGAGGTGGCAATCGTTCGGTAATACAAAAGCTCGATAATAGAGCCAAGCTATAACGTCAATAATATATTTTCTACATTTTAAGTAGGTAGGCTATATTAAAAAATGTTTTAAATTGACCTTAATTTTTAAAAACTTAACAAAAAAATTAAATTATTATTGAAAATGAATGCGCTTTCTAAGAATGCACCATGACGTTCAAAAACCCGGGGAGGAGTTAAAGAAAAAAGCAAGCCCTTTGTTAGTAACAACTCAGGTGTACAAAAAAAAAGAAACCAACAGCATCGGATAGGCTTTTACGAAAGGATCTATCGATACAAAGTATTAAATTATTACTGAACACGGCTTTTAATATTCTACGATATAAAGTCATTCTTTCTTTACTGAAATTGAGTTGGCTTTAGAAGCAATTATAGTATATTCATATAATACTAGTGGTCCGCCCCGGCTTCGCCCGTGGTACCTACATGTTTAAACTATCCTATCTCTCAAGTTGGATCGAACTGCACATGGTGTGCGAATTTTATTATAATCGGTTAATTTAGGAGTCCATTGAGGACAAACATTGTGACACGAGATTTATATATATTAAGATGAATCTATACATTTATTAAAACAGCAAAAAAATATAAAAAAAGAGTAGTTACGAAGGAAACCGCTCTAATAGAATAATTTTATAGATACATTATAAATTTATAACGAATCGTATCGACGAAATAGGTTTTGGTCAAAATTATTTAAGAACACAAAGCAAATCCTGTTGAATGCAGGAATAATATGGAGGGGCGCGGGTCCAGTGTACGGCCGATTCCGAGAAGCTGTATCGGACTCCTGAGGCTGCGGCAACATCACACAACAAGATCTCGTTAACTCCGGCACGAGGTGAAAAACGAATTCACGGCGGATACACTTTGAGAGCACACAATTAAATTTTAAACTACGACGCCCATCTCCTTCGTTGAACAATGATTAATGTAGGTATCGATGTTTTGTTTTAAAAATTGGAAAAATATTGTCAGACATTGAAGATGAATTAATCTGTGATATCATAACTAGGGGCCTCCGGGAAGTTGGCACCGCACTTTGAAGTTAGAAAAATTTTAAAGGTT
>CAJQZM010041863.1:629065-855448 GCA_907164665.1 Colias nastes | reverse complement strand
AGCTAATAACAAGACTTTTGAAAATCTTTTAGCAAATCTTGATGCCGCACATAATCTTTTAGCCAAACAACAAGAGCAATATAACAAGGGTTCAGATAAGAGTGTTATTGATTCAGCGTTGAAACCTTATCTATCAGCGAAGCAAAAGACACAAGCACAGATTGATACTCTTGATGCTACTCACCAACAACTACGAGCAACGATTAAAGATTCTTTAGCACGTGCTTACAAAGGTGATGAAGCGGCAATGAATGCCGATTTAGCTAAACTTGATGAAGGTTATAAAGCTAACCGTGAGAAGTTAGTAAAAAGCCTAACAGCCGATGAAGATAAAGCACGTGAAGATAAAGCAAAGAAAGATGAAGCAGCAGCCAAGAAAGCACAAGCCGCACAAGATAAGATTAATGAACAAACTAAAAGAGCAAAAGCACTATTAGAACAAACACTATCACAGATCGGTACTAATGAAGCACAAATACGTATTACTCGTTTCAACTATGAACAAAACGAAATTGAAAAACGTATCAGTACAGCAGGTAAATTAGCTGGTAAGAGTGAAACTGAAATCACAGCAATGTTAGATCAGCAATATAAAAGCCGTGCTACTAAGTACAAAACGATGGTTGATGAAATGCTTGCTGAAACAGACCGTTTAAAACAAGCACAGAACATTGCCGCAATTGCCAGTGATCCGAATGCCACACCAGAGGCTAAAGCCAAAGCAGCAGCGGCGGGTAAGACGTGGACAGGTGACACAGCAAGTCAAGGATTAGGGTATACAAACCCATTAGACTTCTCACCAGATCCAACACAGGTACAGCAAGTTAACACTGAGCAGCAAGAGAACCAGGATGGGGCTAAAGCTCTATACGATGCGAAGGTAATCGGATTCCAGGAGTACCAGGATCAGCTAACAGCGATTCAGGCCAACGCCGATATGAAACGTGGTCGATTAACCGCAGACGCACTATCAAATACTTTAGGTATGTGGGCTACTGGTGCGGGTGATGTAGGTTCTATCATGGCTGGGGTGTTTGGTGAATCCTCAGCAGCAGCTAAGGCTTTTTTCGCAGTACAGAAAGGCGTTGCTATAGCTCAGGCAGTGATCAACATCCAGCAGGGTATATCCGAAGCTATCAAACTCGGTTGGCCTATGGGTATTGCCGCAGGGCTAAAAGTAGCAGCTCAGGGTGCTTCAATTGTCAGTACAATCAAAGGTACAACTATTCAGGGGCAAGCCCATGATGGTTGGGATTCATTGCCTAGCACTGGTACATATAATCTTGAAAAGGGTGAACGTGTAGTAGGTAAATCTTTGAACCAAGATCTTACTAAGTATCTCAGTAATCAAGATGGTGGTGGTACTGGTGATATTAAGATTGACGCCCCGTTAATCATTAATAGCAATAGTCAAATTTCCGATTCTGATTTTCAAAAGATGTGTGATAAACACGCCGATACTATTGTACAGGCAACACGTAAATCTCAGAAGAATAACGTATAAATATCATATAGCCCACATGGATTGTGGGCTAACTATTAAAGGAATAATAATATGTTAAATAACACTCTTATTAGTGAGTTCATGTTAACGGACAATATACCGCAATACCAAAACCAGACATGGACAGGTGAAACTATTACACGTGTTGTTGGTTCGCAGTACTTCACCCTTAGTTTTAAAGTAACTCTAAACAAGATGAACCGTGCTGAACTTGCTAACTTCTATGCTCTTTATGGTCAAGGTAGACCGTTTGATATATCTCTTGGTTGGTGGTCAGATTATAACGGTACTCAGGCATCACAAGTACAGGCAACCGCAGCAAGGGCAGCAGGGGCAACATCAGTTGCCGTTAATGCTAATACACTTGAAGTTGGTACTGTAGTTCAGTTTACCGGACACAAGAAACTATATCGAATCATAGCCAACACAGGTAACGTGATTACTATCTTCCCTGGATTAATCAAAAACATCCAACTTGGGGAAGTAATGAAATATGACAATATTCAAGGTTCATTTATTCTTACACCACAAAACGCAGCATACCAGATGCCAAGTACAAACATTATGGAAGTGACAATAAACGCAACCGAAAACATCAGAGGTTAATTTATGTCAATTCCAAGTAATGTATTAACTAATGCGGATCTTATCGCGTACTGGAATCTTACACGTGGCGATAACAAAACCGTACTAACAGAAAAAGAACTCTATCAATGTGGGGTTATGGTTAAGTTGATTGATATTCTTCCAGCAACTGGAAGTAACATATATCTAACTGATGCTATAGCCGATCAGAACTATAATGGAATTAGTTATAAGTCCGTACCTGATTTTCTTGATTCATCTTTTGCTAACTATGTAGAAAAGAACCAAATTAACAATAACGGTACTTCTTTGAAAGTAAGTAACGTAAGCCAGGATTATCTATCTATGGCGTTACGTGGTTTATGGAATGATGCCAAAGTTAATATCTGGATGGGTATAGTTAACCCAGCTACAGGGGGTATTCTATATGCCTATCGTATGTTTAGTGGTTACATTGATTACTTTAGTTCAGACTTCAACAACACAGCAGGTAATAGCACTAATGAAACAACAGTAAATCTAAATTCATTGTGGAAGAAATTAGACCAAACACAACGCCTGTTATCCAGTACATCAGTACACCAATCATTACACACTGGTGATAAGTTCTTTGACCTAATCGGCATACTAAATAGTTCAGAACAATTCTGGAAGAGTAGCAAGAAATAATGAAAAATGGATTTATAACAGAGTACCTAAGTGGTTTAGTTGGTGAACCATTAGTGTACGGTACTAATGATTGTCATATCATGGTACTAACAGTAATTGATATGATCACTGGCAGTAATTACCGTGATGAAATCTATCAAAAATACACAACGCCAACAGCAGGTAGAAAATATGCTAAAGAAAATTGTAGCTATTCTACCTTACTTCTATTGTGTAAAGACAAAGGCCAATTAGTAACAGAACCACTTGATGGGGATATTGTTATTTCATCAGGTCACAGTACTGTTTATTGGCGTGGGAAAGTCATTATTTTATCAGAGGGTAAAACAAATTATATCGTATCTCAATATATCCCAAATGAAAAAGACAAAATATACAGATTTAAAGGGGAATAACTATGGCAGTAGCAGCAGTTGCCGTAGCTATTATCGCAGGGGCATCAGCAGCGGCGGCAGCATACGCAGCAGGTTTAGCTTTAGCAGCGGTAGTAGCTATAGGTATTGGTACAGCAGCACTATCTTACATTAGTTCATCACAGATGATGAATGTAGGCCAAATGGGGGTAACGTATCCGAGTACGGGTAGTAACAATGCCCGATCAACATCACCAAGTACTGGTATTCCAATTTCATACGGTGGTTCTAACCGTAACGCAACAGAAGTAGCCTATAACAAATTAGGTTCTATTGTGGTTTGGCAGAATGTTTACAATGGTACATCAAACCAGTTATGTACTATTCACGCTATTAGTATTGGTGAAATTGGTCAGGTTCCAGGAGAACAATCAAAAGGCGTAATCAAACAGATCTATTTTGATAATGCTCCGGTACTGCTTGATGGTGCGTATATCACCACAGAAGGCCAAGTACCTACATCAATGATGATAGAGAAGTACCGCAAATATCTACAGATTGAAGTACGTTTTGGTAAAGCCTCATATGGTGGTTCTATGACACTTGCCCGTCAATATGGCGGCAGTCAATGGAATGATAATATGCGTGGTGATGGTCTGGTACAGATCTGTACTGTAATCAAGAAAACCAACGATTCATTGATTGATGGGATTTTAACGAATCAGAACTATACACTATCGTTAGAAATGCGTGGACGTATGATCTATGACTTAACTGATAATGTGCGTAAACCAAGTTCAAATCCACCAAGCCAATTATATGACTTTATAACTAATACAGAATTTGGTTTTGGTTTGAATCCGAATGATATTGATATGACAAGTTTCCGTAATATGGCTAACTATTGTGCTAATAATCATTTTTATTCAAATGGTAATATTCAGTACGATAAATCATTTAAGGAAAACATTGAAAATATTCTACAAACATTTGGTGGTGTACTGTATGAATCAAATGCTATGTACTATCTAACGGTTGATGCTCCAGATATTCCAAGTGTACATTTTGATGAAACAAATATTATTGGCAGTGTGAATATCACAACGGGTTCTAAGTCTGACTATTTTAATACAATGGACAGTACCTATACAAACCCAGCTAATGACTATTCACAAGATATTATCCGTTATCCAAGTGATGCCATTAGTAACGCATCCATTGCTAAAGATGGTTATATTATCAAGAAGGATTTAAACTATCTTTGGGTACAGGATAAAAATCAACTTGCTATTCTTAGTAACATTGAATTACTAAAATCTAAGTACATTACGAACACGATTACTTTCAATACCTATGTAACAGATTTGAAAGTTTATGATGTGTTTACAATTGATTTTGCTGAAGCAGGTTTTAGTAATAACAAATATCGCGTAATTCAACGTACTGTACCAATGACTGTTGATAAAGCGGGTATTATTCAGATTACAGCAGTTTCGTATGATGATGGTATCTATCAAAGAAAAGATCCGGGACAATTCCCTCAGGATGGATTGACTAATCTACCTAACCCAACATACGTACAACCGCCAACTAATCTACAGGCTCAACGCTTAGGGGCTACGGCATCAGGTAATACAGTACTGTTAACATGGGATTTATCACAGGATACAACTGTACGTGGTTACAAGATTGGTTATAAACGCAGTGATTCCAGTGTGTGGATCAACATTGGTAACGTAGGGCAGTACTCTACGAGTTTTGAGATATTAAATCTTCTATATGGTGTACAGTACGATTTTGCTATTGAGGCTTATAACACATTAGGTTATTCATCAGATTTAGTAGCTATCTATAATCAAACACCACAAGTTATTTTCGCATTGCCGAAGATTACTAACCTTGATATGGTTAATGATGATGTTGGTTTAAACCAGACTTATGCTCAAGATTTTATTTACCGTTGGGATGATCAGAATAACTTAGCTGTTAATGGTAAAACCTTTGCTGATTTCTTCAAATACTATGAAATCCGTGTGTATGACCGTTATCGTAATTACATCACGTCATATTACACCACTACAAGCAACTGGACGTACTCATATTCAATGAATACCAGTGATGGCCTAAGCCGTTACCGTGTGTTTGGGATCATCGCTCATGGTTGGGGTACTGGTATCTATAGTGAAGAAGTTCAGATTGAAGTTAGTAACCCACAACATCCACAGTTGTTAGGTATCAATTTGAAGAGTGGTTATGATTCCGTGTTCATTGACTGGACCGAATCAAACGTACCGGATTATGCGGGAATCGTTCTACAAATCGCACTTGATGAGGGGTTTAGCTCAGGGTCGAAGTACTTTAGCAGTGCTAACCGCTATTCAGCATCGTTTGGTATTGAAGATGGTTCATGGTTCGCACGAGTAGCAGCCTATGACGTGTTCGGACAGGATGAACTGGTATGGTCGCCTACTATCGGCTTTAACCAGAATACGAAGGTTCCATACAGCAAATTGAACGAAGATGTTATTGATAGCCTACTTAACAGTGATACGGCTACTGGCATTGTTGAGAAACAGATCGTAGATGAACTTGGTTCACGCTGGCAGCTACAGGTATCAAACAACGGTAACGTAACGGGCATTGCCTTAGCAGCAGATGAAAAAACATCAGTGTTTACCGTAATGGCGGATCGCTTTAGCATCATCAGTACAGACAGTGCCAAGCTATCAGACAGGGTATATCCGTTTGTGGTTCAGGGTGGTAAGACTTATATCAACTCAGCGGTGATAGCATCAGCGAGCATCAATGAGGCTATGATAAATAACCTTTCCGTCTCCCGTGCGAAAATTCAGGATGCCGCAATCGACAATACTAAAATTGCCACTGCCGCAATCCGTAACGCCCACATCATGGACGGTGTGATCGACTCAGCGAAGATTAGCCAGCAGATACAATCCAGTAATTGGGATGGTGTGAATGGTTGGGCTATCAATAAAAATGGTAATGCCTGGTTTGGTAACGTTTCTGTACGTGGAAATATACAGGCAACATCTGGTGTACTGAATAACGTTACTATCAATGAAAACTGTAACATTCTTGGTACTCTAAGTGCCGCACGTATCGTAGGTGATATTTGCCGTCCACAATCAACGGGTATCAACCCTGTACCGTTTATCTTTGGTTCACGTACTGTTTCAGGTGGGCAGGCCGCTAATAATCCTGTCGCTAACCAACACTATATAGCGTTGCGTATACGTGGTGAAGATTTCCCACGTTATTTTGATAGTGATTTATCAATTGGTTTAACCTCATATGAACGTCAATACTTCTATATTCGTATGGGTGGTGATGGAATTGGTTTAACTAATCTCTATTATTATGATGCTGGTAACGGTGGTAGTTCTACATCTTTCAGATTGAATTCTATATATGTACCGCCTGTAGGTCGTGGTAACTGGAATTATATATATGTAATGTGTACAACATCACGTAGTGGTATTGCTTCACTTAATGTTCCCGCTAACTGGTCATCATTCTTATATCGTGCTGGTGATCAGCCTTTATATAATGCGTGATAAATACTATTACCAAAAATATAAAATAGGGAAGTACTAAATGGGTATGGGAACAATTCTTGCTTTGGTTATTAGTGGTTTGGTACTGATATATACTATTTTTCGTGACAATACAAAAGATACTAATGACTTACTAAGTCGTGTGTCTGATATTGAAACAACCATTGCGGTACAGGATAGTAACATTACACGTCTAAGCGATGAACAAGACAAGATGAAAGAAACCTTGCGAAACCTTGAAATTCAAATTCACGAATTGGATATCAAACTTGAAAGGATTATTACTATTCTTGAACAATCAAAGCAGTAACTAAAAAAGGGATAGTACCGTAACTGATACTATCCCTTTTCTTTTACTTGTTGGTTAATTGTGCGATCATCGCATTAACTCTATTTGGTGTCTGACGATACCATAAACTATCTTTTGCTTGTTTAATTGCTTCGGGGTAGTTTGCATCACGCAGTGCCTGAATCATCTTTTTAAACTTCATCGTTCCAGATAGGCCAAGTTGAAAAATCATGATGATCATGAAGTCTTGCCAATCTTTTGGAATGATTAGGTTTAGTTTACTTAGATGGCTTTCTGCTATAGCAATATCTTTATCAAGCAGGTGGAGTGCTTCTACCTCAGTAATACCATTATTGAAATTGTCACCTTGTAGTACTTTATGCCCGAATCCTACGGTTAAGAACCCTTCACTATCCTTATATGGATAATACTTGTTGTTTCTAAAGTACCCCATACGTGTTTGATATGCTCGTGATCCCTCATAATCTATTAGTCGTGTTTTTATATCCATTGAATAAATACCTTATGATAATTTTTATAAGGTATTTATATGGAAGCATGGCAATACAACGAAGATTGGAGTGAGAAGGAATTAACAAACGGTAGTTATGTAGGATTCGTGTATTTGTTCCAATTTGAAGATAACACAAGCTACATAGGTAGCAAACAGATGTACAAGAGAGTTAAGGACATTAAGAAACTAAAAGATAATTCAATAGAAAACGGATGGCGTGAGTACAGTTCAAGTTCAAAGATAGTTAATTCCAAGATTGAAGAAGGGGTGAATTATACTCGAACCATTTTGTGGGCTTTCCCTTCGATGAAAGAAACACTTTTTGTAGAAACAGCATTAATCATAAACGAAGGACTAAAAACGGGTAATCTAAACCTTGCTGTAATGCATAAGGCAAGATTACCAAGTGGGAAAGATGCTGTACGTATTCGCGGAATCCTTCAATCATTATATGAAATACTCAATTAAGGAATAGATATGGCTTGGAGAAACAGCAATAGCCCTAATGATATGAAGCGATTCATAAACAAGAATAGCCCAAAGATAGGACAAGAATTTAAAAAAGAATTAAGTAGCCGTATGCGTATTGTTACACAACACATTCAAAGAAAAATTAATAATGATGTGGCGGGTGGTGGTGTCGCGTTTACTGGAAAGAGTATGTATTTTAACTTTAGAAAGATAAGTGAGTTCAAGACAGTCAACCAAATTATCCTACTACCAAATCAAACATCATATCTAAAGTACATTCTTGAACCAGCTTATAAGAATGTTAATGAAGGTAAGATTATACCGCTTCCTAATGCTAAGTTAACTAAGCAAGGTAACATTACACAACTACGTTCAAGAACCAAGAGTAATAAATACAAAAAGGTGAAGAGTAAGAACGGTAATACGTACTTAATCGACACTACCAAGAAATCCTCTAAACGTAATCCTAAACTGGCACGTGAAAAGAGGGTGATTGGTTACTATGGTTCCGTTGGTAGAAAACCATTGTTTGATTTCTATGATGAAACCGAGAAACAAGTAATAGAACAATTAAGAACATTACGCGGTACGTTTGATTACCGTTGGAGGAAGTAAGATGGATAACTTAGAAAATTTCCCATGTTATGATCATTCTGTACTAACAGATTTTTCTTTTCAGACAATACAACCTGTAAGTGTTACATTACCATATGATAAAGCACTATCTGGTAGTAAGCTCATAAAAAAGAAAGTAGATAAAACTAAAGGTGATTTAGTCGTATATAGTTTTCATCATCATACAACACCTAAAGTAAATGAGGATGATGTATTGATGGTTGAACTAATGAAAGAACAAGTAGAAGTAAAGGTACTATTATCTTACAACCACATCTTTAAAGGTCATCGCGTAGTTTCTTGTGTTTGCCAAATACAAGGATAACATATGTTAAGTATTATCATTGACCTTATCAAAAGCGGTATAAGTCTTATCAGTAAGAACAAAACCGAAGTTGCTAAGTCAAAAGACGAACTTGAAACTGAAAAAACAAGTGAAGCACAGGAAACAAACCGTGAAGAGATCAAGGCTGGAAAAGGCTGGAGATCATTTTTAGGTTATGCGTGTACTGGTATTCTTGTTTATAACTATATCTTAGTACCTATCTTAGATTACTTTGGTATCGTTTTATTCTCATTCCCACTATCTGATATTATTAGAATTATCATTCTATTACTTAGTGGTAACTAAACTCAAAGCCCCACAAGGGGCTTTTTTATTATTCCCAAAAAACAGTAGTTTGTCCTCCTGGTTCATCAACTTCTGTTTTTTTAACTCTTGCCACTGTTTGATTGGTTTTTTTGTCTATAATTTCAACAGGGGTTTCTGTAATTGAATCTTTGTGCCCTCGTTCTTTGCTAAGACCGTATTTAAAAACATACTTTTTTTCGGGGTACTTTTTATGAAATTCCGAATCAGTCATGGTCATCTCCAAGTGTAGAAAGTAGTTATTCACACTTCCAAATTGTATTTTGTACACCACTACCTTTAGGTAAATGTGGATTCATGTTAGCACTATGAAAATATGTTGCCTTTTCCTTTCCATATTGCTGACATGCTTCATTAGCTGTTTTCTGTAAACTATCTAAACCATACCAACCGTCAGACTGAATGCTAACAGTTTTACCATCATTGTATTGTACTGCTGCACATCCCGTTAAAGCTAATGAGATAAGAAGCATAATTAGGTTTTTCATGGTCTTCCCTAAATACCCGTACAACAACTGTACAAGGGTATCTTATGGCAAGAATTACAAAAAAGGAATCAGCATTACACATACAAGTAATGGATTTAATCCACTCTGATAAGCAACTAACACAAGACAATAAAGAGTTTATCTTTAACACCTACAAAGGTGATGGTATAGGGGCTACTGGTGCTTTCTTCACACCTGAAATGCTCGCATGGGATTTCATACTTGATGCTGGCTGTACTGGTCAGTGTATCGAACTATGTGCGGGTATCGGACGTCTCAGTTACTACCAGTACTTAAGAAACAACCCAACACACATTACCTGTGTTGAACTCAATCCAGAGTACGTAATGATCGGGAAGAGGGTACTACCTGAAGCTGAATGGATCGTTGGTGACGTTCTACAGTACTCAGCAGACCGTTTCTATGATGTTGCCTATGGCAATCCTCCTTTCGGTAAGATCAACACGTCAAAAGCGTATACAGGCTGTTATAAGGGTAATGAGTTTGAATACAAGGTGATTGAACATGCGAGTACTTTCTCATCCTATGGGGCATGGATTGTACCGCAAGGTTCCGCAGGGTTTAAGTACTCAGGCCATAGGTACTTTGACGCTACAGTACAGACAGCCAAGTACCAGAAGTTTGTTAATGATACTGGGTACACGTTTCAACCAGGGGTAGGGATTGATACCAGTATCTACAAGGACGAATGGAACGGTACGAAGGTAATCTGTGAGAGCGTTTGTGTGGATTATGACGGTACAAACTTTTAATTGTAAGGTAAGTACATCCATAGATAGATACGAATCATGAAAATACAAGAGCTTACAGATGAGCAGAAGCAGACGTTACGTAAGAATTTAAGGGAAGCGATGAGAGTACTGGGAGAAATCGACCGGATAAAACAAGAAATTGCCAATATACGTAACAACTCAAATTATCCTGCTACAAGGCTGAAAGGAACGATACAAAAGTGATTGTGGGAGAATCTGTGTGGGCTAAAACGACACAAATTTCAGATGTATTTCACTTTACGCTGCTTCCAGCGTGGCGTACATGGTCATCGGTGTCTCCCTGTTTTTCATGAAGGTATTCAGGGAAAGAATAGCTGATTCTCTGATTCTGCAAGTATGAATGCGAAAATAAGCCGTCAGGCATTTGTCTTATTCAGTTCAGAACGCATCGTCCGGGATAAACTGAACCAGGAGTAAATGGCGTTAAACAGCACGACACCGGCCGTGACGATAAAAACGGCGCGAAAGCCAAAGCTGGCGGAAATTCCCGCCCCGACAAGCGGCCCGGTGACGTTGCCGATATCACGAAACGACTGGTTATAGCTAAAAATACGTCCGGCGATTTGGTTCGTTGAGTTGTAGACCAGCAGGGTCTGTACGGCAGGTAATAGCGCACCGTCTGCCGCGCCGAGCAAAAAGCGCAGCAGGCCGAGTTGCCAGGGAGACTGCACCATCGCCATCGGGATGAGTAACAGAACGGAAATCACCAGGGCACAAATCAGGATCTTTTCGGGCCCAACACGGTCGCCGAGTTTTCCCAGCCTTGGCGCGCTGAGCAGTGCCGCCACGCCAGGTACTGATGCGATCAGCCCGCTGATAAAGGCAATGTTGCTGACGTTGCCCGCCAGATCGCGCACGTACAGCGTTAAAATCGGGGCGATCGACCCGGTCGCCACCTGAATAATCATGGTCGTCACGAACAGGCTCAACACCAGTTTGGGGTTTTTCAGCGAGGTAAGAACATCCCGGGCATGAAGCATCTCTTTCCTGGTGACCGGCGTGAATTTCTCACGGATACAGAGCAAGGTGACGACAAAGCAGAGGAACAGCACGCTGGCGGTGATGAAAAAGACGGGCCGCAGGCCGTAGCTATCCGCCAGTAAGCCGCCCGCCAGAGGTCCAAGCAGTGCACCGCTGACGCCACCCGTTGAGAGCGTACCGAGAGCCCAGCCGCTTTTATGGCGTGGAATTTGTGTGGCAATCAGGGCGTTGGCATTGGGGATGAATCCGCCCAGCAGGCCAAGCAGTGCGCGCAGCACCAGGAACTGCCAGACGTTTTGCGCCACGCCCATCAGCGCCATAATAATAGCCATCCCCAGCGCTGAACGTAGCAGCATAATTTTTCGCCCCTTGCGGTCGGCAAGGCCGCCCCAGAATGGCGAAGCGATAGCGGAAAACAGAAAGGTGATGCTAAACACCAGACCTGACCACATATTGAGCGCGCTGTGGCCCGTAACGCCAAGCTGTTCAACGTAGAGAGGCAGGAAAGGCATGACCAGGCTGAACGCCGCGCCCGTCAGAAAGCAGCCGAGCCAGGCAACCGCGAGGTTACGTTTCCAGTTTATGGGAGCATCTGAGGGTGACATAACTCTCCGCAAATTAAGATACAGTGCGCTTGGAAGGGGAAGTAATAAGCGTGCTAATTATGCGCCTGGGTCAGAATTGCCGCAACGTCGGGGAGCTTTTAAAGCTAAAACAGCATGCGGCCCGGAGGCCGCATGACAATCAGTATCGGGAGGGAACGCCTTGCGGGCGCGTTTTAAAGCGGCGATGGAGCCACATGTACTGCTCCGGTGCCATCATGATGCATTTCTCCACAATATCGTTCATCCAGCGCGCGGTGGTTTCTGCGTCGTCCAGAGGAGGCGTGAGTTCTGGCTCAAGCATGATGAGCTGATAGCCCGAACCATCCGGCTTGCGGCGTGGGACAAAGGGAACAATGGCCGCTTTAGACATTCGGGCGAGCATCCAGGTCCCCGTGGTGGTCGCCGCTTCTTCGACGGCAAAAAACGGCACAAACACGCTGGATTGCGGGCCGTAATCGTGATCGGGGGCGTACCAGACCACCTCACCGGATTTGAGGGCGCGGATCATGCCCTTCAGATCTTTACGGTCAATCATGCTTTTGTTAGAGCGCATGCGGCCATTGGTCTGGATGAGATCGATGACCGGGTTGTCATTCGGCCGATATACGCCAATACCAGGCGCCTGCATGCCAAACATACGCGCGCCGATTTCAAGCGTCAGGAAATGGACGCCAATCAACAGTACGCCGGTCTGATTAGCCTGCAACGTGTGCACGGGCTCCATACCTGTTCCGGCAACCTCCGTCCAGCGGGCCATTCTTTTGTCCGACCAGAACCATGCAATGCCTGTTTCCATCAGCCCCATGCCAACGGATTCGAAATTTTTAACCACCATATCGTGACGCTCTGTCTCACTCATCTGCGGAAAACAGAGTTCGAGGTTGCGGTAAGCAATCCTGACGCGGCGTTTCATGAATTTCCGGGCAACGTGGCCGATCCCTTTACCGAGGCGGAAAATAACCGGGTAAGGAAGTTGTACGATAAGCCACAACAAGCCTATGCCAATCCAGGTCAACCAATAGCGGGGATGCAAAAGGGCGGCAGTAAATTTCGGTAACTGGGTCATGTCTGTCCTGTGTTCTTACGTCCTGAATGGCTATTCTCGCATTTTTTAGTACGTAGCCAAAATGTCTGTCATCGAAACGTGCACGAATCCAGCATTTGTTAATCCTGGTAAATCAGGTAGGCTGAAATGTAGCGTAAATTGTGTGGATGTAAATTAGCTTTGTTTGCTATATGATGCCGACCGATTTTAATTCTTTAACGATTGCAGGACTTGTACACCATGCCAGTGTTACACAACCGCGTATCGAATGAGATGTTGAAGGCGCGTATGTTGGCTGAAACCGAACCGCGCACGACCATCTCATTCTACAAATACTTCACTATCAACGATCCACAAGCGACCCGCGATGAACTCTATCAGGCATTGACTGCGCTCAATGTCTTCGGGCGCGTCTATCTGGCGCGTGAGGGCATCAATGCACAGATCAGCGTGCCGGAAAGTCAGGTGAACGCCTTCCGTGATTTTCTTTACGGCTTCGATCCGGCGCTTAATGGCTTACGCCTGAACATTGCGCTGGATGATGACGGGAAATCGTTCTGGGTTCTGCGCATGAAAGTGCGTGAGCGTATCGTGGCTGACGGTATTGACGATCCCAGCTTTAATGCGGGTGACGTCGGGGAATACCTGAAGGCCGCTGAAGTGAACGCCATGCTTGACGATCCTGATGCGGTCTTTATCGATATGCGCAACCACTATGAGTATGAAGTGGGCCATTTCGAGAACGCGATGGAAATTCCGGCTGATACCTTCCGCGAGCAACTGCCAAAAGCGGTTGAGATGATGCAGGAACATAAAGACAAAAAGATCGTGATGTACTGCACCGGCGGGATCCGCTGTGAGAAAGCCAGTGCGTGGATGAAGCACAACGGTTTCAACAAGGTCTGGCACATCGAAGGTGGCATCATTGAGTATGCTCGCCGTGCGCGTGAGCAGGGCCTGCCGGTGCGCTTTATCGGCAAAAACTTTGTCTTTGACGAGCGCATGGGGGAGCGTATTTCCGACGACGTGATCGCCCACTGCCACCAGTGCGGTACGCCTTGCGATACGCATACCAACTGCAAAAACGACGGTTGCCACCTGCTGTTTATTCAGTGTCCAACCTGCGCTGAGAAATTTAACGGCTGCTGTAGTGAGCTGTGCAGCGAAGAGAGCGTGTTGCCGGAAGAAGAGCAGCGTCGCCGTCGCGCAGGTCGCGAAAACGGGAACAAGATTTTTAATAAATCCCGCGGACGTCTGAATACCAAACTGGGTATTCCCGACCCTGAGTAATGTTTATGCCCGACGGAAAATACCGCCGGGCATATTTTTATCCCTTCTGCTGAACGCCTTCCACGGAAATAATCAGTTCAACATCCTGAGATGCCGGGCCTAAATCCGTGGTGATGTTAAAGTCTTTCAGGTGAATTTTACCTGCAGCTTCAAAGCCTGCACGTTTCCCGCCCCACGGATCATCACCCTGACCAAGCAATTTCGCGTTAAGAGTGACGGGTTTCGTTACACCATTAAGCGTCAGGTTGCCGGTAATATCCAGCTTGTCGCCGTCCTTTTTCACGCCGGTAGAGGCGAATGTCGCCTGCGGGAATTTCGATACGTTCAGAAATTCTGCACTGCGTAAATGTTTATCACGCTCGGCGTGGTTAGTATCCACGCTATTGGTATTAATGGTGACATTGACTTTATCCGCTGCCGGATTTTTCTCGTCAAAAGTAAAGGTGCCATCAAAATCGTTAAAGGTGCCATATAGCCAGCTATAGCCAAGATGCTGAATACGGAAATTGACGAAGGCATGTTGGCCCTCTTTATCAATTTTATAATCAGCCGCAACAGCAGAACCGGTGGTAAATAACAGTGAACCTAAGGCGATGCCCAGCAGGTGTTTTTTCATTTTATGCTCCAGAGTCAGAAGACGAACGGCCAAGCATGCGCTTCAGCGTGTCGTCTTTATCGATAACGTGATGTTTGAGGGCTGCGAGCCCGTGAAGGACAGAAAGAATAACCACGCTCCAGGCCAGCCACAGATGGACAACGCCAGCGGTATCCGCCTGGACGCCAGCATCGCTGAGCGTGGCGGAAACGTCAAAAAGACCAAAGACGCTGATCGGCTTGCCATCCGCTGTTGAAATAAGGTATCCGCTAATCAGAATGGCAAAAAGCAGGGCGTAGAGCGCAACATGGGCCGCGACAGCGCTCACGCGCGTGAATTTACCGTGGGTTTTCGGCGCGGGTGGCGGCGGGGAAATATGTCGCCAGACTACGCGAACAACCAGACCCATCATCAACAGGACACCTATGCTTTTATGCAGTTCCGGTGCCTGGTGATACCAGCCGTCATAATAGCTTAACGTGACCATCCAGAGCCCAAGCCCGAACATAGCATACACCGCAAGCGCGAATATCCAGTGCAAACCTATGGATATTATTCCGTAGCGATGGGAGGTATTACGCAATTGCATAGGAGATACCACTCAAAATCATTCGAGCAATAAAAATGAACGGGAATAGAGGATATTGCAACTGAAATAACTAGATAACGTTTTTAATTTAATTTATTTCAGCGTATTTGAAGGTGTTGCGCGGATGTATTTCAAAAGCTTCGAGCAATATAACTCAGGCGGAATCAGCGGATGCGTTAAAAAATAATTAACCTCAAGAAGTGTCAATAAACGTAAGCGTTTCTTTTCAATAAAATACAATGTAAATAACATCAATAATGGCCAGCAGCCCCCACAACAACAGATAGAGCATAAAATGCTCGCGAATATTATTGACGAGTAAATCGACGATCCTGCGCATCATTTTTCCTCAGATAAAAGAGGCTCCGGGGGACCGGAGCCTGGCGGGTATTATCCGTTAAAACGTGAGAGCGAGAAGGGCTGCAGATCAAATGGCGGCGTAATACCCTGAGCAAACTGCGCGGCAATTTCGCCAAGCACGGAGGCGAACTTGAAACCGTGGCCGCTGAGCCCGGTAATGAGCAACGTGTTGTCATGTCCCGGCAGGGTATCAATGATGAAATCTTCATCAGGCGTATTGTCATAGGTGCAGGCTGCGCCGTAGAGCAAGCCGCCAACGCCCGGCAGGATAGTACGCAAGAACATGAACGCTTCTGAACCATCCTGAGGGTATGCGCCATAGGGTTTGCGCTCCTCAGGCGTGGAGATAATTTGTCCGCCGTTGTGTTTGCCAATCTTAAGCGCGTCCTTTTCTGACGGGAATCCGTAGAACTGATCGCCGTTCGGTAACTCGCCGGTGAATGCCGGGAATTTATTTTGCGCGCTGTAACGCCCGTCTGACTGGAACCAGGAGAAGACTTTGCGCACGGGCTGAATGGGCAGATCCGGGAGCAGTTTTGTTACCCAGGTTCCGGCGCTAATTAGCAGCCGAGACGCAGAATAGTCTCCGTCAGCGGTGGTGACGGTGACACCGTCAGCATGATGGGTAATGCCGCTTACGGGGCAGTTGAACAACTGGGCACAGCCGGCTTTTGCCGCCAAATCAATCCAGGTCTTAATGGCCGCTTCACAATGCAGTACGCCCGAGTTGGCTTCAAACAGCCCGATGTAATCATCCGGAACGGCGATCTCCGGCCAGCGTTGCATAATGCCGCTCGCATCCAGACGTTCAACATCAAGATTAAATTCCTTCGCGCTCTGTTCCACGTTCGCAAGAAATGCAGAGCTGGCCGGGCCAAGGTTGATAATCCCCGTGCGGTCAAAAATGCGTTCTTCGGTCAGCGTTGCCAGTTCATCCCACAGCGTCTGGGCACGTAAGACCAGCGGGACATAACGCTCTCCTTCACCATAGGCGTGGCGAATAAGACGGGTATCACCGTGATGGCTACCTTCCGCGTGCGGAGGAAGATGGGCATCAATCATCAGAACCTTCAGACCGGCCTGCGTTGCGTAATAACCGGCAGCAGAACCTACGGAACCGCTGCCAATAATGATTAAGTCGTATCTCATATGCATCTCGTTAACTCACGCTTTGTTAGCAGAGTAATTAACTATGCGGGCTGACACAAGGGAGAAATAAATAAGGCACCACGTGGGTGCCTGTTGAGTGAAAAATGGGCATTGTACTAATGCCGTTTATACTCATTTTCCTGATAGTCGCCAGATTCTATTTTTGCGATACCTGCTTCTAAAATAGAAATAAACTGACGGGCGACGTCTGTTGTAAGCCACAGCGTCTGTCCAACTTCCGCTTCGTCACGGTTGAGTTGATTTGGGGTCTGGTAGTGCAAACGCAGCATCAGCGCATCGTAGCTATCTACGGTACTGATATCCCAGCCGACAAGCGGGTGGGTCTGGATGACTTCACTATTCTTTTCCATTATAACCCCCTAAATGCGTGTTAGAAGACAACGGCTTTGAGGTTCAATGCATGTTTTTCTGAAAGCATCTTCAGTATACAAGTAATAAGGGTTCCGAAGAGAAAAATAAACAGCTGGCAACACATTTTTCTGCGTTTTAGGATTCTTCGAACAATAAAACACCGTCTTGTTCACGATTTTCTAAGAAGATGCTGAAATAATTTGAACTTATCCAGGATAAAAAAACAAAAAAAAGCCGGGGCGACCCGGCAAAACAAAACAATGAGGGAGCAAGGTTAATCCGTTATGAACCAGTCGTCGGCGCTTTCCCACGTTTCCTGCAGGATTTCGCGGATACGATCTTTGTCTTCTTTTGCACCGCCGATGACGGAGAGGTTGTTTGCGGCCGCGTAACGTACCGTTACGGCGCCATCATTTTCAGGAAAGGTGCTGTGAATACGACGGGATAACTCGCCCGCCAGCGCATCAAGTGCGCCAGCAGGCAGAACGGTTGTTTTGGCAATGGTGACTTCAATACGCATAAATGCCCCCTGTGTAATATACTGTTTATATATACAGGTATATTATGAATTTGACAACAGGAGGCGTTGATTTTTTAACGTTTTACCGTCCAGTGTACGGTTTCACCGGCTAGGAACGGGATCAGCGTGTCATCCGTCAACGGAATCGCGTCGTCCACCTGGCTGGCTTTGCGCTCCAGCTCGATGAAGCTCTCATTGACCGGCAGACCATAGAAGCGTGGGCCGTTGAGGGAGCAGAACGCTTCAAAATGTTCCAGCGCATTCATCTCTTCAAACACGGTGGCATAGCTCGCCAGCGCAGTCGGAGCGTTGAAGCAACCCGCGCAGCCGCAGCTGGCCTCTTTACGATGACGCGCGTGCGGGGCGGAGTCGGTACCCAGGAACGCGCGGGAGAAACCGCTCGCAACCAGCTCGCGCAGGGCTTGCTGGTGGATATTGCGTTTGAGGATCGGCAGGCAATAGAGGTGAGGGCGCACGCCGCCAACCAGCATATGGTTACGGTTAAACATCAGGTGCTGAGGCGTGATGGTGGCGGCGATAAGATCGTTGCCATCGCGAACATATTCCGCGGCGTCTTTGGTGGTGATGTGTTCAAACACCACTTTGAGGGCAGGCAGACGCTGGCGCAGCGGTTCCATTACCGTTTCGATAAACCGGGCTTCACGGTCGAAGATATCAATCTCAGCGTGCGTCACTTCCCCGTGTACCAGCAGCGGCATGCCCAGTTTTTGCATCCGTTCCAGAACGGGCATGATGGCATCAATGCTGGTCACACCGTGGCTGGAGTTGGTGGTGGCATTGGCCGGGTAGAGTTTCGCCGCGGTGAAGACGCCTTCGTTAAACCCACGTTCTACTTCGTTCGGGTCGAGCGAATCGGTCAGGTAGCAGGTCATCAGCGGGGTGAAATCATGCCCCGCCGGAACGGCGTCAAGAATTCGCTGGCGGTAAGCCATTGCGGCATCGACGGTCGTGACTGGCGGAACCAGGTTAGGCATAACAATCGCGCGGCCATAAATTTCGCTGGTATAGGGCACGACGGTTTTCAGCATATCGCCATCGCGCAGATGGATATGCCAGTCGTCAGGGCGGCGGATTTTAAGAACCTGGGGTTGTGCAGTCATGGAAGCTCCGGCTTGTCAGGAATCAGTCATAAGGATGGCTGTTTTTGCCGGACACAAATCATAAGCGGAAACGTTTTCGTTTGCACACTTTTCTGCGAAAAAAAGGGCGCTTCCGCGCCCTTCAGGTTAATCGGTGAAAGGAATAATGATTTCTCCCGGTTTCACCTCTATCCCTTTTGCATACTTTTTCGCGAGCGCTTCACCCTTGCTCTTGTCTTCGCTCAAGACATAGGCGGGTTGCTGGTTGAAGTAATTACGCAGCGACTGATTCAGATAAGGCATCAGGGTTTGCAGTACCGGCTTCATTTTGTCCGGCGTGACGACCGCATCGACGATCTCCATTTCCTGCAGGAAAATGGCCCCTTTCTCTTTGTTGAAGACCGGCAGCGCCTTGAGCTTCAGCTTAATATCGGCTTTCTGGTTGCCAAATAATGAGGTCATATCCAGCGTGGCGTCACCGGAAAGGGTGACTTTGTTCGGTTCTTCACGTCCAATCTGGCTGGCGAGATTGCTGAGGACGATATGGGCATCGGCAAGGCCCGGAACGCCGATGTCTTTGGCAAAGTTATTATGTTTTTCCAGCGCCTGATTAATTTCCTGCTCACTGACGGTGTACTGCGTAAGCTGGTTACAGCCTACCAGCAGGCCACTCACAATTAACGCAGCGGCAATGACAATCTTCTTCATAGTGTTCCTCAACGAAAAATCGGCGCATCTGTCCTGATACGCCAGTATGTCAGTGTGACCAGGGAGAAACCAGCAGAAAAAACTGAGAATTGAGGCGGGAAAGGATGCCCGCCAGAAAGAAGAACTAGGCGCCGGGTTCGAGCATGCCGCTCGCGCTGCGCTTCTGGCTGAATTGCCACCACAGGGCCAGCAGGGTCATAAAGCCTACCACGCCGAGCATCATCCACGGCAGTTCCGGCTGGTTCAGCGCTTTACCGGCGTCGAACAGCCAGCCGCCTCCGGCATAGCCCAGCGCGCCGCCAAGGGCGAGCCCAAGTCGACTGAACCCCATATAGCTGCCACGCGCGCGTGCATCGGCCAGCGAGGCACTCAGCGTCTCACGCGCGGGTTCGGCAACGATCGAGCCGATGTAGAAGGTGCAAATCAGCATGAACAGCTGCTGCAGCGAATTCACGAGCCCGATGGGCATCATGCTCAGCGTCATCAGCAGAAGCCCTGCCATCAGTCGATGCTCCAGACGAAAGCGGCGCTCGCTCCAGCGGGCTATCGGGTAGAGGAGCGTCAGTGACAGGCAGGCCTCAATGGCATACATCCACTTCACGGCGGCAGGGGTTCCAGCAATGTCGTTAACCATGATCGGCAGCATCAGCATGACCTGCACCGCCAGCATATAGTACCCCGTCAGGGTGAGCACATAGGTGACAAAGCGTTTGTCGCGCAAAACGCGGCCCAGGCCTTCTCGCACCGGTGCTTTCACCGTCGACAGTTTCCACGCGGGCAGGAACAGGCCATTGAACAAGGCGCAGAGAATAAACAACACCGCACCGGTCGCACAGACCAGACGGAAATCATACTGCAGGAGCCAGCTGCCCAGCAGTGCGCCAATCACCGCGCCAGCGCTATCCTGCATCATCAGAATCGAGAAGAAGCGTCCCCTGTGCTGCGGGCGGATCAGCTTCACCACCAGCGCGGTACGCGGCGGATCGAACAGGGTGCCGCCAATCCCGGAGAGGAAGCAGGAGAACCACAGCAGCCAGGGCTCGTGGGCGATTGCCATCGTGGCAAAGCCTGCCGCGCGTAACAGCATGCCGGTAACGATCATCGGTTTAGCGCCGAAGCGGTCAGCAATGGCTCCGCCAAAGACGCCCAGACCCTGCTGGACAAACTGGCGCAACCCCAGCGCAATGCCAACCATTAATGCCGCCCAGCCCATCTGATCGACAAAGCGGATCGAAATAAGCGGAAAAACGACAAAAAAGCCGAGCACGACCAGCATGTTATCGACGAGCAGGAAATATTTACCCAGGCTCCTGGCCTGTGATACGCGGGACATTTTCCCTCCAGGGAAAATAAGAAGGTGAGCACGCTAACATTCTGCGGTGTCGCCGCGTTTTTTCCCACCCCCGGGCGTGACAATATTTTTTTATCAAAAGGGTGCTTTGATAGAGAGTTCTCATCGAAAAATGTGAAAAGAGGTCAAAATGGTATGTCACTGTTTTCACAGACGGCGCAGGCGCAGGTATAGTAAAGCTAATCGGTAGAACAGAAGTGACGGGAAGGAGTGGTATCGATGTTTGGCTATCGCAGCAATGTGCCAAAAGTGCGTCTGACAACGGACAGGCTCGTCGTTCGTCTGGTGCATGAGCGTGATGCCTGGCGTCTGGCGGATTATTACGCCGAGAATCGCCAGTTTTTAAAGCCCTGGGAACCCGTTCGGGATGAGAGCCATTGTTACCCCTCCGGCTGGCAGGCGCGTCTCAGTATGATCGCGGAATTTCACAAACAGGGCAGCGCGTTTTATTTCGCGCTGCTGGATCCGGAAGAAAAAGAGATTATCGGCATCGCCAATTTTTCTAACGTGGTGCGCGGATCGTTCCACGCCTGTTATCTCGGCTACTCCATCGGTCAGAAATGGCAGGGGCAGGGGCTGATGTTTGAGGCGTTAACGGCGGCGATCCGCTACATGCAACGCACGCAACATATCCACCGTATTATGGCGAACTACATGCCGCATAATCAGCGCAGCGGGGATTTGCTGGCGCGCTTAGGCTTTGAGAAAGAGGGCTACGCCAAAGACTATCTGCTTATCGATGGCGAATGGCGCGATCATGTCCTCACCGCATTAACCACCCCGGACTGGACTGCAGGTCGTTAAGGAGAAAAGATGAAATATCAGTTAAGCGGTGCAGAAGCGCGCGTTGTCGGCAGCCTGCTGGAAAAACAGGTCACCACGCCGGAACAGTATCCGCTTTCGGTCAACGCCGTGACGATGGCCTGCAACCAAAAAACCAACCGTGAGCCGGTGATGAACCTCAGCGAGCATGATGTTCAGGACGTGCTGGATGGGCTGGTCAAACGCCACTACCTGCGCACCGTCAGCGGCTTCGGTAACCGCGTCACTAAGTATGAACAGCGCTTTTGT
Source organism: Colias nastes (assembly GCA_907164665.1). Classification (NCBI taxonomy): domain Eukaryota; kingdom Metazoa; phylum Arthropoda; class Insecta; order Lepidoptera; family Pieridae; genus Colias; species Colias nastes. Next base: position 833,206 of record CAJQZM010041863.1, on the reverse strand, counting down.
AACTCCGAATTTGGCGACCTGAAGCTGAGCAGCGCGGAAGTAGCGGTCATCACCACGCTGTTGCTGCGGGGGGCACAGACGCCAGGGGAACTGCGAACGCGCGCTTCCCGTATGCATGAGTTCAGCGATATGCAGGAGGTCGAACAGACGCTTGAGGGGCTGGCGGCTCGTGAGGATGGCCCTTACGTGGTGCGTCTGGCGCGCGAGCCGGGAAAACGCGAAAGCCGCTATATGCATCTGTTCAGCGGTGAGGTTGACGCCGCAAGCGCGACGGCTGAATCGGATCGCCCTGAACGCAATGACAGCCTTGCCGCGCGCGTAGAGGCCCTGGAAGAAGAGGTCGCCGGGCTAAAACAGCGTCTGGATGCGTTGCTGGCACATCTGGGAGACTAACAGTGAAAAAATTACGCATTGGCGTGGTCGGTCTGGGCGGTATCGCGCAAAAAGCGTGGCTACCGGTTTTGGGCGCAGCATCTGACTGGACGCTGCAGGGGGCCTGGTCGCCCACGCGCGAGAAGGCCGAGCGCATCTGTGAAACCTGGCGTATTCCGTATGCCAGCTCGCTTCAGGCGTTAGCCCGCGAGTGCGATGCGGTATTTGTGCATACCTCAACGGCAACGCACTATCAGGTGGTGAGCGAGCTGCTCAACGCGGGTGTCCACGTCTGCGTGGATAAGCCGCTGGCAGAAAATGTTCAGGATGCCGAACGGCTGATTGAGCTTGCCGCGCGCAAAAAGCTGACGCTGATGGTGGGCTTCAACCGCCGCTTCGCACCGATTTATCAGCAGCTTAAGGCGCAGTCGGGCACGTTTGCCTCGCTGCGGATGGATAAGCACCGCACCGACAGCGTCGGGCCGAACGATCTGCGCTTCACTCTGCTGGATGATTATCTTCACGTCGTGGATACGGCGTTATGGCTGACGGACGGCAATGCACAGCTGAAAAGCGGCACTCTGCTGACAAACGATCAGGGGCAGATGGTCTATGCGGAACACCACTTTGCCGTTGAGCATCTCCAGGTGACCACCAGCATGCACCGTCGGGCCGGTAGCCAGCGTGAATCCGTGCAGGCGGTGACCGACGGCGCGCTGGTCGACATTACGGACATGCGTGAGTGGCGAGAAGAGAAGGGCAACGGCGTGGTGATGCTGCCCGTTCCCGGCTGGCAGAGCACGCTGGAGCAGCGCGGTTTTGTCGGGTGTGCTCGTCACTTTATCACCTGCGTACAAAATCAGACGGTTCCTGAAACATCAGGCGAACAGGCGATTCTGGCGCAGCGCATTGTAGAAAGGCTCTGGCGCGACGCCATGAGTGAATAACTCGCTGTAACATCTGCGGATAGTAATTCGTTGAAATCCGGTTAGACTAAGCGCCGCTTGTTGGCTTTGCCGGGTGGCGCTTACGCGTACCCGGTCTACAAATCCGTACGGTTCTGGAAATTCACGTTAATGAACTTATTAAAATCGCTGGCGGCCGTCAGCTCGATGACCATGTTTTCCCGCGTGCTCGGCTTTGCGCGCGACGCCATTGTGGCAAGGGTATTTGGTGCAGGGATGGCCACGGACGCCTTTTTCGTCGCGTTCAAATTGCCGAACTTATTACGCCGTATTTTTGCGGAAGGCGCGTTTTCCCAGGCCTTCGTGCCGATTCTCGCAGAATATAAAAGCAAGCAGGGCGAGGACGCGACCCGCATTTTTGTCTCTTACGTTTCGGGGCTACTGACCCTGGCGCTGGCGGTGGTGACCGTCATCGGGATGCTGGCCGCGCCCTGGGTGATTATGGTGACGGCACCGGGCTTTGCGGATACGGCGGATAAATTTGCCCTGACCTCGCAGCTTCTGCGCATTACCTTCCCCTATATTCTGCTGATCTCGCTGGCCTCGCTGGTGGGGGCGATACTCAATACCTGGAACCGCTTCTCCGTCCCGGCGTTTGCGCCGACGTTTCTTAACGTCAGCATGATCGGCTTTGCGCTGTTTGCCGCACCGCATTTCAACCCGCCGGTGCTGGCGCTGGCCTGGGCCGTGACCGTGGGCGGCGTGCTGCAGCTTGCATACCAGCTGCCGCACCTGAAGAAAATCGGCATGCTGGTCCTGCCGCGTATCAACCTTAAAGATGCCGGTGCGATGCGGGTTATTAAGCAGATGGGGCCCGCAATCCTCGGGGTTTCCGTCAGCCAGATCTCACTCATCATCAACACCATTTTTGCCTCTTTCCTGGTGTCTGGTTCGGTCTCATGGATGTACTACGCTGACCGTCTGATGGAGTTTCCGTCCGGCGTGCTGGGCGTGGCGCTGGGGACCATCCTGCTGCCGTCGCTCTCCAAAAGCTTTGCCAGCGGCAACCATGATGAGTATTGCCGCCTGATGGACTGGGGGCTGCGTCTCTGCTTTCTGCTGGCGCTGCCGAGCGCGGTGGCGCTGGGGATTCTGGCGAAACCGCTGACGGTGTCGCTGTTCCAGTACGGTAAATTTACCGCCCATGACGCCGCCATGACCCAGCAGGCGCTTATTGCCTATTCGGTAGGGTTGATGGGGCTGATTGTCGTGAAGGTGCTGGCACCGGGGTTCTATTCACGCCAGGACATCAAAACGCCGGTGAAAATCGCCATTGTGACGCTGATTATGACCCAGTTGATGAACCTGGCGTTTATTGGTCCGCTGAGACACGCCGGGCTGGCACTGTCGATTGGTCTGGCGGCCTGCCTGAATGCCGGGCTGCTGTACTGGCAGCTGCGTAAGCAGGATATTTTCACGCCGCAGCCGGGCTGGTCGCGTTTTCTTGTGCGTCTGGTGATCGCGGTGCTGGTGATGTCGGCGGCATTGCTGGGCATGCTGTATGTGATGCCGGACTGGTCAGCGGGCACCATGCCATTCCGCCTGATGCGTCTGATGGCCGTTGTGGTGGTCGGCGTGGTGGCATACTTCGCCACGCTCGCGGTGTTGGGATTCAAGGTGAAAGAGTTCACCCGCCGTACGGCATAAACGCCAAAAGGGGAGTTCACCTTATGGTGCTCCCCACAACCTGATTTGCCGCTAAGGCGTCAAATCGAAATCTTTTTCCCGCCCGTAATGCGTGCCGTGGCCGTCTGACCATCCGCACCGTACAGCCCAGGCTCTTTATGGGGCTTTAATACTTCCAGAGCCTGCTGATTACGCACCATCTGTCCCTCAAGTAACCAACCGTTATGCTGGTTGAGATCGCGCAGATGCTGGGTTTTTTCCGTAATCGTTTGCCAACGTTCGACAATTTCATCGTTGGCGCTGCGCTTCTGATCCTGTTCAGCGCGTCGCTGCTGCTCAAGGTAATCCAGCGTTGCCAGAAGCGAACTTTTGTCTTCAGTAATGCGTTGCAACGCGCTGCCGTTGATTTGACCCGAAGACAGGTGTTGTTGTTCAGCATCCATTACCGTTTTCAGGTCGTTCAGGACAACCGTCATCTGATCCAGTATTTCTGACAGTCGACTCATACGGTTATTTACTCTGTAAGAAACTCTGCGCTTCCTCGATCAGCGCGTCAGCGATTTTGCTGGTATCCATTTTCAGCTCGCCGTTACGAATGGCCGTTTTCAGTGCTTCAACACGTTCCATGTTGATATCGCTGCTGCCCGGCTGCATCAGTTTGGACTGCGCGTCGCTCAGGGTCACGCTGGTGCTGTTAGCCGTAGACGGTTTTTCCAGACGCGTTTTCTGCGCGGGAGCGTCATTCGTTTCGCGAGGTTGTACAGTGCTAACCGGCTTCAGGGCTGATGTACGATCAATGCTCATAGTGTTGTCCTCATCGAGGGTTCGCGGCGTTTGCGCCTGACATCATCATTAGTTGAATATTTATCGGCAGGCACCGCGAAATCTTTAAAAAGATTATAGGTTAATCAGAATATTCCCATCAGAATCGACGGTTCCGCTAACCACCTGGCCTGAAGACATTCTGACCCGGGCATTTTGCGCCACGGCGGCATTGTTTAATGCCTTACCTTCACTGTTGATACTAAAGCCGTCTCCGTTGGCGACCACCATCACCTGTTGACCCGCTTTCACCCGCCACGCTTTACGCAGCATGGAGAGCTGAATGGCCTGGCCTGGCGCCATATCGCGCAGGCTGACCGCGTCCTGTGCCTGGTTTATGTCCAGCATCGTTCGCGGCGGAAGCTGATCCAGTCGACCGCGTTTAAGCGTCACGCTGCTGGCCTGCAGTACGCTGCCGCGGGCAATGGGCGCGGCGGCAACAACATAATTGCCCGTCGCCTGAACCGCAACCTGTAAATAGCGTTTTTCGTTGGCGCAGCGCGCCAGCACGTTCACGTTACCCCACAGCTTTGTCGTGCCGGTCACGGTGAATGAGGGCTGTTCGCAGGAGGGATAGAGATTAGGCGGCGTGCGAACGGTGACGCTGACTTCATCACTAAAGCCCGCCAGCTGCTGTGCAAAAAAAGTCGTCAGCTGAGCCTGTAAGTTTTCAGCCTGCGCCAGAGGGCTTAAAAGCAATAAGGTTGCCGCCAGGCCTCGTTTTATCGTCCGCATTGCACATCCCACCGTTTCCAGAATTGAGAGGATTCTACCCGCAGTGGTTTTACATCAACGCAATAAATAGCGACGCATTTTGCGCTTATTCCGTCGATAGGGGAGACGGGGTGAGATTTAAGCTGTGAACTGAAATTTTGCCATCAGCGGAGGAGACATGCTCGATAAACTCGACGCCGCGTTACGTTTTCAGCAGGAAGCGCTCAATTTACGCGCCCAGCGGCAGGAGATTTTAGCCGCCAATATTGCCAACGCCGATACCCCGGGGTATCAGGCGCGCGATATTGATTTTTCCAGTGAACTTAAAAAAGTGATGGAGCGTGGACGTGCCGAAGGAACGGGTGTCGCACTTGCACTGACATCCTCACGCCATATTCCTGCTCAGGCGATGACCGCGCCCACGACCGATTTACTTTATCGCATTCCCGACCAGCCATCGCTTGACGGCAACACCGTCGACATGGACCGGGAGCGTACGCAGTTTGCCGATAACAGCCTGCAGTACCAGACGGGTCTGACCCTACTCGGCGGACAAATTAAAGGCATGATGACCGTCCTGCAAGGGGGCAACTAATCCATGGCTTTGCTGAATATTTTTGATATCGCCGGTTCGGCGTTAACGGCACAGTCCAAGCGTCTGAACGTTGCCGCCAGTAACCTCGCTAACGCCGACAGCGTAACCGGTCCTGACGGACAGCCCTATAAAGCAAAACAGGTGGTCTTTCAGGTCGATGCTGCACCGGGTGCGGCAACAGGCGGCGTGAAAGTCTCTGACGTGGTGGAGAGCCAGGCACCTGACAAGCTGGTGTATGAACCGGGCAACCCGCTCGCCGATGCCAGTGGTTACGTGAAGATGCCTAACGTGGATGTGGTCGGTGAGATGGTGAACTCGATGTCCGCCTCGCGCAGCTATCAGGCAAACGTCGAAGTGCTCAACACCGTGAAGAGCATGATGCTCAAAACACTCACGCTCGGCCAGTAAAGGAGACACGCATGTCCATTGCCGTCAGTATGAATGACCCAACGAACACGGGGGTCAGCAGTGCCAGTACGACCTCCGGTTCCAGCTCCCTGACCGGAAGCAGTGCTAACGATCTGCAAAGCAGCTTCTTAACGCTGCTGGTGGCGCAGCTGAAGAACCAGGATCCTACCAACCCGATGCAGAACAACGAACTGACCACGCAGCTTGCGCAGATCAGTACCGTGAGCGGCATTGAGAAACTGAATACCACGCTCGGCTCCGTCTCCGGTCAAATCGACAACAGCCAGTCTTTGCAGGCAGCCAACCTGATTGGTCACGGGGTGATGATCCCGGGGACTACCATTCTGGCGGGCACCAGCACCACCGATGGCACCTCAACCACCACCACCACGCCGTTTGGCGTTGAGCTGCAGCAGGCGGCTGACAAAGTGACCGCGACGATCACCGACTCGACCGGTGCCGTGGTACGCACCATCGACATCGGTGAGTTGAAAGCCGGTGTGCATACCTTCACCTGGGATGGCAGCCTGACCGACGGCACCAAAGCGCCAAACGGTTCCTATAAGGTGGCGATCAGCGCCAGCACCGGGACCACCCAGCTGGTTGCGCAGCCGCTGCAGTTTGCACTGGTTCAGGGCGTCATCAAAAGTAGCGATGGCAACAAACTGGATTTGGGTACCTCTGGTACCACCACACTCGACGAAGTTCGGCAGATTATATAAGCCTTTACACTTATCAGGAGTAAGTCATGGCCTTTTCTCAAGCGGTCAGCGGCCTGAATGCTGCGGCCACCAACCTGGACGTCATTGGCAACAACATCGCCAACTCCGCGACCTATGGTTTTAAATCCGGTTCGGCCTCGTTTGCCGATATGTTTGCAGGCTCTAAAGTCGGCCTGGGCGTTAAAGTCGCGGGTATCACTCAGGACTTTACCGACGGTACAACCACCAATACCGGTCGTGGTCTGGACGTTGCCATCAGCCAGAACGGTTTCTTCCGTATGGTGGATTCCAACGGCTCTGTGTTCTACAGCCGTAACGGCCAGTTTAAGCTCGACGAGAACCGTACCCTGGTGAACATGCAGGGGATGCAGTTGACCGGCTATCCGGTTGCAGGTACGCCACCAACGGTGCAGACCGGTGCGAACCCACAGGCGATTACCATCCCTAACACCCTGATGGCCGCGAAGGCGACCACAACGGCAACCCAGCAGATCAACCTGAACTCCACGGATGATGCGCAGACTGCCGCGTTCGATGCGACTAACCCGGATACCTACAACAAAAAAGGGACCGTGACCGTATTCGATACCCAGGGTAACGCCCACAACATGTATGTCTACTACGTCAAAACAGCAGACAACAAATGGGATCTGTACACCCAGGACGGTAGCGTTGCCGGTTCTCCAGCAACCAAAGCCGCTCAAATGAACTTTGACAGCAACGGTAACCTGGCGGGCGTGTACAACTACAACGCGGCTGGCGTACTGAGCGCGACGCCAAACGCCACCCCAGCCATCGACATCACCACCGGTTCTGTCAGCGGAGCAGATGTAGCGAAGTTCTCCCTGAGCTTCCAGAACTCCATGCAGCAGAATACCGGTGCCAACAACGTTGTCGGGACCACCCAGAACGGCTACAAGCCGGGCGATCTGGTGAGCTATCAGATTAACGACGACGGTACCGTTGTGGGTAACTACTCCAACGAACAGACGCAGGTTCTGGGTCAGATCGTACTGGCAAACTTCGCTAACAACGAAGGCCTGAAATCTGAAGGCGACAACGTCTGGTCTGCAAGCCAGTCCTCCGGCGTTGCGCTGCTCGGCACGGCGGGTACCGGTAACTTCGGTACGCTGACCAACGGCGCGCTGGAAGCCTCTAACGTGGACCTGAGTAAAGAGCTGGTGAACATGATTGTCGCGCAACGTAACTACCAGTCGAATGCGCAGACCATCAAAACGCAGGATCAGATCCTCAACACGCTGGTTAACCTGCGTTAAGCGGCTAACAGGAACGCGCAATGGATCACGCAATATATACAGCGATGGGCGCGGCAAGCCAGACGCTCAATCAGCAGGCCGTTACCGCCAGCAACCTGGCAAATGCCTCTACGCCGGGCTTTCGCGCACAGCTTAATGCGCTGCGTGCGGTGCCGGTCGAAGGGCTCTCATTGCCCACGCGTACGCTGGTGACGGCATCCACTCCCGGTGCCGATATGACGCCGGGCCAGATGGATTACACCTCGCGTCCGCTGGACGTTGCCCTTCAGCAGGACGGCTGGCTGGCGGTGCAAACGGCAGACGGCGGCGAAGGCTATACCCGTAACGGTAATATCCAGGTGAGCGCAACCGGGCAGTTGACCATTCAGGGTCATCCGGTGATGGGTGAAGCCGGTCCGCTCACGGTACCGGAAGGCTCAGAGCTGACCATCGCGGCAGACGGGACTATCTCGGCGTTAAACCCGGGCGATCCGGCCAATACCGTTGCGCCCGTCGGGCGTCTGAAGCTGGTTAAAGCGGAAGGCAAAGAGGTGCAGCGCGGCGATGACGGCATGTTCCGTCTGACCCAGGCGGCACAGACCACCCGTGGCGCTACGCTCCAGGCTGACCCGAGCATTCGCGTGATGTCCGGCGTGCTGGAAGGCAGTAACGTCAAGCCGGTTGAAGCCATGACCGACATGATCGCCAGCGCCCGCCGTTTTGAAATGCAGATGAAAATTATCAGCAGCGTGGATGAAAACGCGAGCAAGGCTAACCAACTTCTGGCTATGAGTTAACAGGACTCCTTATGATCAGTTCTTTATGGATCGCGAAAACAGGCCTGGACGCGCAGCAAACCAACATGGATGTGATTGCCAACAACCTGGCAAACGTCAGCACCAATGGTTTCAAGCGTCAGCGTGCGGTTTTCGAAGATTTGCTTTATCAAACCATTCGCCAGCCGGGTGCTCAGTCTTCTGAGCAAACGACGCTGCCGTCCGGTCTGCAGATTGGTACCGGCGTGCGTCCGGTAGCGACCGAGCGTCTGCACAGCCAGGGCAACCTGTCTCAGACCAACAACAGTAAAGATGTCGCCATCAAAGGGCAGGGTTTCTTCCAGGTGCAACTGCCTGACGGTACCTCAGCCTACACCCGTGACGGCTCATTCCAGGTGGATCAAAACGGCCAACTGGTGACGGCGGGCGGCTTCCAGGTTCAGCCTGCAATCACCATTCCGGCGAATGCCCTGAGCATCACCATCGGACGCGACGGTATCGTGAGCGTCACCCAGCAGGGTCAGGCCGCGCCCGTTCAGGTTGGACAGCTCAACCTGACCACCTTCATGAACGATACCGGTCTGGAAAGCATTGGTGAGAACCTCTACACCGAAACCCAGTCCTCCGGTACGCCAAATGAGAGTACGCCGGGGCTGAACGGCGCGGGTCTGCTGTATCAGGGTTATGTTGAAACCTCGAACGTTAACGTGGCGGAAGAACTGGTGAATATGATCCAGGTTCAGCGCGCGTATGAAATTAACAGTAAAGCAGTGTCGACGACCGACCAGATGCTGCAGAAACTGACGCAACTCTAAGGTGCAGCCCGGTGCGGTCAACGCCGCACCGGCTCCCTGTTTTCGAAGATGAAGGCAATGCAAAAAAACGCGGCGTTTCGTTATCCGATACTGACTGTTCTGGCCATTACCCTCAGCGGGTGTGCCTGGATCCCGTCTAAACCATTGGTCGAGGGTGCGACTACCGCCCAGCCCGTTCCCGGCCCCGCGCCCGTGGTGAACGGCTCCATTTTCCAGACCGCACAGCCGATTAACTACGGCTATCAGCCGCTGTTTGAAGATCGTCGCCCGCGTAACATCGGCGATACGCTGACCATTGTGCTGCAGGAAAACGTCAGTGCGAGCAAGAGCTCGTCGGCGAACGCCAGCCGCGATGGCAAAACCAATTTTGGCTTCGACACCGTTCCACGCTATCTGCAGGGCCTGTTCGGCAATGCGCGTGCGGATGTTGAGGCGTCTGGCGGCAATACCTTTAACGGTAAAGGTGGTGCGAACGCCAGTAACACCTTCAGCGGCACGCTGACGGTGACGGTTGACCAGGTGCTGGTTAACGGCAATTTACACGTTGTGGGTGAAAAACAGATCGCCATTAACCAGGGCACTGAGTTCATTCGCTTCTCCGGTGTGGTTAACCCTCGCACCATCAGCGGCACCAACACCGTACCGTCCACCCAGGTGGCGGATGCGCGCATTGAATACGTCGGTAACGGCTATATCAACGAAGCGCAAAATATGGGCTGGCTGCAGCGTTTCTTCCTTAACTTATCGCCGATGTAAGCGAGGTGACCCATGTTTAAAACGATCTTCGCCGTGGCGCTGGCGCTGGTGGCAACCTTCGCTCAGGCTGACCGTATTCGCGACCTGACCAGCGTCCAGGGCGTGCGCGAGAACTCGCTGATTGGCTATGGCCTGGTGGTGGGGCTGGACGGTACGGGTGACCAGACCACCCAAACGCCGTTCACCACCCAGACCCTGAACAACATGCTTTCGCAGCTTGGCATTACCGTCCCTGCGGGGACCAACATGCAGCTGAAAAACGTGGCGGCGGTGATGGTGACCGCGTCCTATCCTGCGTTTGCGCGTCAGGGGCAGACCATCGACGTGGTGGTCTCCTCCATGGGTAACGCCAAAAGCCTGCGCGGCGGCACGCTGTTGATGACGCCGCTTAAGGGCGTCGACAGCCAGGTCTATGCCCTGGCGCAGGGTAACATTCTGGTTGGCGGTGCGGGTGCCTCTGCGGGCGGGAGCAGCGTGCAGGTGAACCAGCTGAACGGCGGGCGTATCACTAACGGGGCCATCATCGAGCGCGAGCTGCCGACCCAGTTTGGCGCAGGAAATACCATCAACCTGCAGCTTAATAATGAAGACTTCACGATGGCGCAGCAAATTGCCGACACCATCAACCGCAGCCGCGGCTACGGGAGCGCCACGGCGCTGGACGCGCGTACTGTGCAGATCCGAACCTCTTCGGGTAACAGTAACCAGGTGCGTATGCTGGCGGATATCCAGAATATGGAAGTGAACGTGCCGGTGCAGGATGCCAAAGTCATTATCAACTCACGCACCGGGTCGGTGGTGATGAACCGCGAGGTGTCGCTGGACAGCTGTGCCGTGGCGCAGGGTAACCTCTCCGTGACGGTGAACCGCTCTGCCAACGTCAGCCAGCCGGACACGCCATTTGGTGGCGGTCAGACGGTGGTGACACCGCAAACGCAGATTGATTTGCGCCAGAGCGGCGGCTCGCTGCAAAGCGTGCGTTCCAGCGCGAACCTGAACAGCGTGGTGCGCGCCCTGAATGCGCTGGGCGCGACGCCGATGGATCTGATGTCGATTCTGCAATCGATGCAAAGTGCAGGCTGCCTGCGCGCCAAACTGGAAATCATCTAATGCTGACCGATAGCAAACTGCTGACCGGTGCCGCCTGGGATGCCCAGTCGCTGAACGAACTCAAAACCAAAGCAGGCAAAGACCCGGCGGCGAATATCCGCCCGGTCGCCCGCCAGGTGGAAGGGATGTTCGTGCAGATGATGTTGAAAAGCATGCGTGAGACCCTGCCGAAAGACGGGATGTTCAGCAGCGATTCCACGCGGCTTTACACCAGCATGTATGACCAGCAGATTGCACAGCAGATGACCGCCGGTAAAGGACTCGGACTGGCTGACATGATTGTCAAACAGACCGCTGCCGCACAGGGTATTCAGCCTGAGGATCAGCCGCAGCAGGTGCCGATGAAGTTCGACATCGAAACGGTGACCAGTTATCAGAACCAGGCGCTTACGCAGATGGTGCGTAAGGCCATGCCGAAGCCCGCAGAGACGCGCGACGAGCCGCTCTCCGGCGACAGTAAGGACTTCCTGGCGCAGCTTTCTCTGCCTGCACGACTGGCCAGCGAGCAGAGCGGGGTACCGCATCACCTGATCCTGGCCCAGGCGGCCCTGGAGTCGGGCTGGGGCCAGCGTCAAATCCGTAAGGAAAACGGCGATCCGAGCTTCAACATCTTTGGCGTGAAAGCTACCTCCAGCTGGAAGGGGCCGACAACCGAGATCACCACCACCGAATACGAAAACGGCGCGGCAGTGAAGGTAAAAGCCAAATTCCGCGTTTACAGCTCCTACCTTGAAGCATTGTCAGATTACGTCGGCCTGTTAAGCCGAAACCCGCGCTATACCGCCGTGACGCAGGCATCGACGCCGGAGCAGGGCGCGCAGGCATTGCAGAATGCGGGATACGCTACCGATCCGAACTATGCGCGCAAGCTCACCAGCATGATTCAGCAGCTGAAATCGATGGGTGAGAAGGTGAGTAAAGCCTATAGCACCGATATTGAAAATCTGTTCTGAAAGTTCTCAAGTCCCGGTGGAGGCTGCCGATAACCTTCATCAGGACTCGTGTCTGAAAGTATAAAAGGAACCCCCATGTCCAGTTTGATTAACAGCGCCATGAGTGGCCTCAGTGCGGCACAGGCGGCACTTAATACCGTAAGTAATAATATTTCAAGCTATAACGTGGCAGGTTACACCCGCCAGAACACCATTCTGGGCGCGGCTAACAGCACGTTGACCGGCGGTGGCTGGGTGGGGAACGGGGTTTATGTCTCCGGCGTGCAGCGTGAGTATGACGCCTTCATTACCAACCAGCTGCGCGCCGCACAGACGCAGAGCAGCGGGCTGACAACGCGCTATCAGCAGATGTCAAAGATTGACGACGTGCTCTCCGATACCACCAACTCGCTTTCGACAACGCTGCAGGATTTCTTCAAGAGCCTGCAAACGCTGGTGAGTAACGCCGAAGATCCGGCTGCGCGCCAGACGGTGATCGGCAAAGCGGATGGACTGGTAAACCAGTTTAAAACCAACGATCAGTATCTTCGCGATCAGGATGCGCAGGTTAACACCGCGATCACCACCAGCGTGGATCAGATCAACAACTACGCGAAGCAGATAGCCAACCTTAACGATCAGATTTCCCGTCTGACCGGCGTAGGCGCGGGCGCATCGCCGAACGAACTGCTCGATCAGCGCGATCAGCTGGTGAGCGAGCTGAATAAGATTGTGGGTGTGGACGTGACCGTGCAGGACAGCGGTACCTACAATATCTCCATCGCGAACGGTTACACCCTGGTGCAGGGCAGCACGGCCAGCCAGCTGGCTGCGGTGAAATCCAGTGCTGACCCGTCGCGCACCACGATTGCCTACGTAGATGCAGCGTCTGGAAACGTTGAGATCCCGGAAAAGCAGATCACCACAGGGTCACTGGGTGGACTGTTGACCTTCCGTTCTGAAGATCTGGATAAAGCGCGTAATACCCTTAACCAGATGGCGCTGGCGTTTGCCGACGCGATGAACACACAGCATGAAGCCGGGTTCGACGCCAACGGCGACGCGGGCGGCAAGCTGTTCGACTTCGGTTCACCTTCCGTACTGAGTAACAGCAAAAACACCGGCAGCGCGTCGGTCACGGCGAGCGTAACGGACAGCTCTGCGGTGCAGGCGACGAACTATAAAGTTGAGTACAACGGGACCAACTGGACGGTCACGCGTCTGTCTGACAAAACCAGCTTTACGGCCACGCCGGACGGCAGCGGTAACCTGTCGTTTGACGGTCTGAACGTGAACATCACCGGTGCGGCCAACCAGAAAGACAGCTTCATCGTGAAACCGGTGAATGACGTCATTATGAATATGGACGTCGCGATTAGCGATGAATCCAAACTGGCGATGGCCTCCGCCAGCGACAGCGGCGATAGCGACAATACCAACGGCCAAAAACTGTTGGATCTGCAGAGCGCGAAGCTGGTGGGGAATAACAAAACCTTCAACGATGCCTATGCGTCACTGGTCAGTACGGTGGGGAGCACCACGGCATCGCTGAAAACCAGCAGCGCCACGAAAGACAACGTGGTAACGCAGCTGACCAAACAGCAGCAGTCGATTTCCGGGGTTAACCTGGATGAAGAATACGGCAACCTGCAGCGCTATCAGCAGTACTACCTGGCGAATGCGCAGGTGCTGCAAACGGCGAGCACGCTGTTTGATGCGTTGATCAACATTCGCTAAGGCCGGGGTTAAAAAATGCGTATTAGTACTCAAATGATGTATGAGCAGAGCATGCGCGGAGTGACGAACTCCCAGAGTCTCTGGCTGGGCTATGGCGAGCAGATGTCAACCGGCAAGCGCGTAAACCGTCCTTCCGATGACCCGATTGCGGCTTCTCAGGCCGTTGTGCTCTCCCAGGCGCAGACGCAGAACAGCCAGTATGCGCTGGCGCGTTCTTTCGCCACGACCAAGGTGTCGCTGGAAGAGAACGTGCTGAAAGAGGTGACGAATGCGATTATCACCGCGCAGGAAAAAGTGGTTAACGCCGGTAACGGAACCCTGAGCGATGATGACCGACAGTCGCTTGCCACCAACCTGCAGGGGATCCGCGATCAGCTGATGAACCTGGCAAACAGCACCGACGGTAATGGACGCTATATTTTTGCGGGTTACAAAACGGAAGCGGCGGCCTTCGACGAGACGACCGGCACCTATAACGGCGGCTCTACGCCAATCAGCCAGCAGGTTGACGCCGCGCGTACCATGCAAATCAGCCACACGGGCAGTGAAGTTTTCGATACCTTCACCAGTAACGCGAAACCGGAGCCGGACGGCAGCGCGCCGGAAACCAACCTGTTTAAGATCCTGGATACCGCTATCGCTGCGCTGAATACGCCGGTTGAAGGCGACCAGACTAAAGCCGATGCGTTTACGGCGGCGATGGATAAAACCAACCGCGGCCTGAGCAACTCGCTGAACAACGTGCTGACCGTGCGTGCAGACCTGGGGATCAAACTGGACGAGCTGGGCAAACTGGATTCGCTGGGCGATGACCGTGCTTTGGGCCAAACGCAGCAGATGAGCGACCTGGTCGATGTGGACTGGAACTCGGTGATCTCTTCTTACTCCATGCAGCAGGCGGCTCTGCAGGCCTCCTATAAGGCGTTTAGCGATATGCAGGGGATGTCCCTGTTCCAGATGAACAAATAACGTCTTGACCTCTTAGAACATGTCTTGAAACTGGGCATGTTTTGCCTGCCCAGCCCGTATGGACTGGGCATTTTTTTTACACGGTTTCAGCCTGAGCGGAGGTTACCCGGGCGTTTTCAATCAGTCTGATGACCAGGGCAATAACGCCGCACAGGGTTGCCAGCGCCACCACGCCAGGCCAGCCTGCCATCGTATAAATTTTGCTGCCGAGCGCCGAGCCTAGCGCCATCCCGATAAACACCACCGTAAAGAGCAGGGCGTTCAGGCGACCGCGTGCCTGCGGTTCAAGGCTGTAGACCAGATTCTGGTGCGCCACCAGGCTTGACTGCAGGCCAAGGTCAAAACCGACGGCGGAGACGGCAATCAGAATCAGCTGCCCATGGACGCCGAGGGCGGGCATCAGGAACATCAGCGCAAACGAGACGGTGACGAGCGCGGCACCCAGCTGCGTCACTTTTCCTGCACCCAGTTTATCCGCCAGACCGCCTGCCAGCGGCGCGGCTAATGCCCCGGCGGCACCTGCGATACCAAACCCGCCCGCCACGGCGCTGCCCAGGTGGTAGCGTTCCAGCAGCATCACGGCCAGCGTTGACCAGAATGCGCTAAAGGCAATCGACAGAAAACCCTGAGCCAGCGCCGCGCGACGCAGTGCCGGGTAACGACGCCACAGGTGCTCCATGGAACGCATCAGCGCGGGATAGCTCAGCGTGGAGTGAATAGCAAAACGTGGGAGTACGGCCCACATCACCGCGCCGACAAAGGCAATGCTTGCAGCAGCCAGCTGATACATCACCCGCCAGCCAAAGGCTTCACCGACCACGCCGCTGACGGTTCTCGACAACAATATGCCCAGCAGAAGACCTGTCATGACGGTGCCCACGGTTTTCCCCTGCTTACCTTCAGGGGCGAGGATCGCGGCAGCGGGAACGATATCCTGCGCCATGGTGGCGGCCATGCCAATCAGCAGGCTTGCCAGCAGCAGCGAAGGGAGTTGCCCGGTGAGACTACAGCCCAGAAGAAACAGCGCCAGGGCAGCACTTTTAATCAGAATCAGCGTCCTGCGGTCATGACGATCGCCAAGCGGCAGCAGGAAGAGGATGCCGAGCGCGTAGCCAGCCTGGGTCAGCGTCGGAACCAGGCCCATTCCTTCAATACTCAAATGAAGGTCTGCGCCCATGAGAGGCAGCAAAGGCTGTGCATAGTAAATGGATGCCACGCTGAAACCAGCACCCAGAGCCAGCATTAATATCACCCAGCGGCTCACGGCATGGGAGGCAGTTGTTGTGTTCATAAGACGTTCCTCAGTCATAGTGTGAGGCTATTTTTTATCACTACGTCTTGCGGCGGTAGACGGGCCGATGGTAAAACGCTTATACGTTAAACGTATGACAGAGGAAAGTATGAAGCGAGTTGAGCGTATAGACAGGGTGGAACTGATGCGAACTTTTGTTCGCATCGTGGAAACCGGCTCGCTCTCGGCAGCGGCAAGGCAGCTTTCGACGACTCAGGCCACTGTAAGCCGACGTTTGCAGTCTCTGGAAACGTTGCTGGGGGCTCGCCTGCTGCTGCGAACCACCCATGCCACCAGGCTCACTGACGACGGTGAACGCTGCTATCAGCATGCCCGGCGGGTGATTGATAGCTGGCTGGCGCTGGAAGATGAAGTCGGGCAGGCGGAGGATGAACCGGTTGGGGTATTGCGGGTGCGGGCACCGCACGCCTTTGGTCAGGAACAGCTCCTGAAACCGTTGACGGAATTTTTGCAGCGTTATCCTCAGCTTTCCGTTGAGTGGATGTTGAACGATAAGTCGGTGGATTTCCTCAGCGACAATATTGATTGTGCGATCCGCGTGGGTGCCGAGGTCGATCCCGCCACGGTTTCCGTACAGCTGGCAGAGGTACCGCGCTCCATCGTCGCCTCTCCTGCGTTGCTGGCACGCTTCCCAAAGGTTAGCAAGCCAGAGGATTTGCAGGCGCTGCCCTGGATTGCCATCAGCACCTTCTACCAGCGACACGTTGAATTGTTTGATGGTGCAGCGCAGCCGACACGCATTGCCATTACGCCGCGTCTGAGCACGGACAGCCTGTACGTGGCGCGAAATACGGCCCTGACCGGGCTGGGGGTGGCGCTGGTATCAAGCTGGACGGTGAAAGAGGATATTCAGGAAGGGCGCTTAATCCCTCTTCTGCCCGAGTGGCAACCCACGGCGCTGCCCGTCCATCTGGTTTATCCGTGGTCGCGATACTATCCTGCGCGCTTGCGACGTTTTCTGGAGATGATGAAGCAGGTGATGCCGGGTATAGCCGGAATGAGAAAGCCAGCAAATGCGCAATAAAAAAGCCGACCCTGAGGTCGGCTTTTCGTCTTAACGTGCGTTACTCAACAGACTGGGGCCGGGTTGCCGGTGCAGTCGCCTGATGCGTCGCGCTGTGACCACCTGCGGAACCTTTGCCGTCAAAGTTGAACTCCGGGCGAACCCAGTCGCTTTGACGCGGTGCTTCCGGCACATACTCAGGCGCAGGTGCGCGAGTCATGGGTGCCGTTGCAACGTGTGCTGCCGCTGGCGCAGTAACCACTGGCTCTGGTTTTACCTCAGGCGCTGGAGCTTCTTCGGCTTCACGAACCGGTTCAACGTCGAGTTCAACCTCCTGAACCACCTCTTCTGTCACCGTCTCGATAACAGCGTCAGCGGTGTCTTCAACCGGCGCGGCGGCTTCAACTTCTTCAGCAACCTCTTCGGCCACGACCGTCTCTTCTTCGGCGATGAACTGCGGTGCGGCATCAACCGGGGCAGCAATCACTTCAGGATGGGTGGTTTCCACTTCAACCGCCTGTGGGGCTTCGGCTTCCACAGCCTGCGGCTCAACCACCGTCGCTGCTGCCGCCACAACCTCTTCAGCTGCAACGACTGGTGCAATCACCTCTTCGGTGACAGACTGTTCTTCAACAATCTGCTCCGGGCGAGCAACCGGGTAGCGGATCCAGACTTTACCGGATGCCATTTCAGGTGACGCACACGCGATAGCTAACGGCATTGGAGACTGAGTCGGGTAACGCTCGTCACGATAACGGCGACGACGCTGACCGCTCACGCGCAGGTGACGAGGAGAACGACGTGAACGACGCGGCATGCCTGCGTTATCACGACCTTCGCCGTTATCGTCCTGCTCGGCGTTGTTCTCTACCACCGCTGGCAGATCAACTTTCGCCAGTTGGGTCTGCGGCGCGCTTTCGGCGACGGTTTCCGTAACAACAGTTGTCTCTTCGGTCGTTTCAGAAGCAAAACGGACCTTCTGATTCAGCTGGCGCTGCTTACGACGCGGCATAACCTGAGTACGTTCTTCCTGCTCAGCGTCTTGCTGTTCAACAGGCTCTTCGCGGTTCAGGTTTTTAACTTCCTGCTGCGCCTGACGCTTCTCGTCGTTGCGACGACGATTACGCTCGCGGCGAGGTTGCTGCTCGTCGCGCTGTTTGCTCTTCTCGGACTCATCGCCCGCCGGTTGGCGAATTTCGCGATCTTCAACATTCTGCTGCTGTTTCTCGCGACGGTTGCGACGGTTATCTTCGCGTTGCTCACGGCCTTCGTTGTTGTCAGAACGGTTGTCGCGACGGTCGTTACGGTCGCTGCGGTCATTACGATCGCGGCGGTTGTTCTGGCGCTTACGACGATCCTGCTGACGCTCAGGCTTCGCTTCTTTCGGTGCTTCTTTTGGCTGCTCCGGCTGAACTTCTCCGCCAGCAAACATCTTCTTCAGCGCGCCGAAGAAGCGGCTCAGAAGACCAGGTTGCTCTGGCTGGGCTTTCGCCACGTCTGGCGCAGGTTTTTGCGCAGCAGGTTTAGCCGCTGGTTTTTCCAGCACGGCTTCCGGCGGCGCTTCCGGCATAATGAAGGTGGCTAATGCAGGCTGCTCAGGCAGTTTACGCTCGGCAGGCTCTTCATCGGATGGCAGTGCCATCTCTTCTTCATGCAGCTTCGGCAGCAGGTAGCTGAGGGTGGTCGTCTCTTCGCCCTTACGGACACGCAGCACGTGATAGTGTGGAGTCTGCATCTGGTCGTTTGGCACGATGATGCAGCGAACGCCGCCCTGACGTGCTTCGATTGCGCTTACCGCTGCACGTTTTTCGTTAAGCAGGTAAGAGGCAACGGGCACCGGCACAATGGCGTGAACTTCTTTAGTGTTCTCTTTCAGCGCTTCTTCTTCAATCAGACGCAGAATAGAGAGGGACAGCGATTCGTTATCACGCACGGTACCGGTACCGGAACAGCGCGGGCAAACGTGATGGCTGGACTCACCCAGTGATGGGCTCAGACGCTGACGGGACATCTCCAGCAGGCCAAAGCGAGAAATATGGCTGATCTGGATACGAGCACGGTCCTGGCGCACCGCTTCGCGCAGACGGTTTTCAACCGCACGCTGGTGACGAACAGGGGTCATGTCGATGAAGTCGATAACGATCAGACCACCCAGGTCGCGCAGGCGGAGCTGGCGGGCGATTTCATCAGCGGCTTCAAGGTTGGTGTTGAAGGCGGTCTCTTCGATATCACCGCCGCGGGTTGCACGCGCGGAGTTGATGTCGATAGCGGTCAGCGCTTCGGTCGTATCGATAACGATAGAACCACCGGATGGCAGACGCACTTCACGCTGGAAGGCGGATTCAATCTGGGATTCAATCTGATAGTGGCTGAACAGCGGGATTTCACCGGTGTACAGTTTGATTTTGCTGGTGAAATCCGGACGACCCAGCGCGGCGATGTGCTGGCGAGCCAGCTCAAGCACTTTCGGGTTATCAATCAGAATTTCGCCGATGTCCTGACGCAGGTAATCACGGAAGGCACGCACGATAACGTTGCTTTCCTGGTGGATCAGGAACGGAGCAGGGCGGCTTTCTGCGGCTTTCTGGATAGCTTCCCAGTGCTTCAGACGGAAGCTTAAGTCCCACTGCAGCGCTTCGGCAGATTTGCCTACGCCTGCGGTACGCACGATAAGCCCCATGCCGTCCGGCAGTTCAAGACTTGCCAGTGCTTCTTTCAGCTCGGTACGGTCATCACCTTCGATACGGCGAGAGATACCACCCGCACGCGGGTTGTTTGGCATCAGAACCAGATAGCTCCCCGCCAGGCTGATAAAGGTCGTCAGTGCGGCACCTTTGTTGCCACGCTCTTCTTTATCAATCTGGACGATAACTTCCTGACCTTCACGCAGAACATCTTTGATGTTTGGGCGGCCATGGGCGTTGTAGTTTGCAGGGAAATATTCGCGGGCGATTTCTTTAAGAGGGAGGAAACCGTGACGCTCAGCACCGTAATCGACAAATGCAGCTTCAAGGCTTGGTTCAATGCGGGTGATTTTACCTTTGTAAATGTTCGCTTTTTTCTGTTCGTGTCCAGGACTTTCGATATCCAGATCGTACAGGCGCTGCCCATCCACAAGGGCGACACGCAACTCTTCTTGCTGAGTTGCGTTGATTAACATTCTTTTCATCGTAACTTACTCGTTATTCTTACATTGACGACAAAGCTGCGGGCAAGGTGACGCTTTCCGGGGTATGAACCGATGGCCTCGTGTCTGTTCACGTCGCCAACCTCACGGTTGTCGCTCGCTTAAGAGGCGCAGAGTGTCGGTTGCCTGTATTTCATACGGAAACACAGCGCAATTATCAGGGGAATTGCCTGGGTAGAACTCTCCAGAAAACAATCCTTATACCGGGAAGTACTGCAACCCGCAGCCCGCTAACTGCCTGAAAGATCAATACGTCTTACGCCATTGCTGCGTGGATGATCGGTCAGACAAAATTGGTCATTCCGTCGACATCCTTACTTAACCAGGATTTAACACGGAAAACAGCCTCATTATTCCACTGCTCGCCGGGTTATAGCAAGATGACTTTTACCAATTATCACCCGGTTACTCACAGTTTCTTCACTTCGAGGTGGTGATTGGTTTAATAACCACCAAATCGATTGCGCGAAACGGGGCGCAGGCCGGATAAAAGTAAATATAAGCATAGAAAAATGAGTGGCGCTAATGGCTGACGATATTTAGAATCGCCAACCATGAAAACAGAGACTCCAGCCGTAAAAATTGTTGCTATCGCGGATGACTATGCGGGGCAACGCATCGATAACTTTTTACGCACCCAGTTGAAAGGCGTGCCAAAAAGTATGATTTACCGCATCCTGCGCAAGGGCGAGGTGCGGGTTAACAAAAAACGCGTGAAGCCTGAGTATAAGCTCGAAGCAGGTGATGAAGTGCGTATCCCGCCGGTGCGCGTGGCTGAACGTGAAGAAGAGGCGGTTTCGCCTAAGCTGCAAAAAGTGGCTGCGCTGAGTGACGTCATCCTTTATGAGGATGACTATATCCTTGTGCTGAACAAACCGTCAGGTACAGCCGTACACGGCGGTAGCGGCCTGAGCTTTGGCGTGATTGAAGGACTGCGCGCGCTTCGACCGGAAGCCCGTTTCCTGGAGCTGGTGCATCGCCTGGATCGTGATACCTCCGGCGTGCTGCTGGTGGCGAAAAAGCGTTCTGCGCTGCGTTCTTTGCATGAGCAGCTTCGTGAAAAAGGGATGCAGAAAGACTACCTGGCGCTGGTTCGCGGGCAGTGGCAGTCCCATGTAAAAGTGGTGCAGGCACCGCTGTTGAAAAATATTCTGCAGAGCGGCGAGCGCATTGTGCGTGTAAATCAGGAAGGGAAACCGTCCGAGACGCGCTTTAAAGTTGAAGAGCGCTATGAATTTGCCACGCTGGTGCGCTGTAGCCCGGTGACGGGGCGTACCCATCAGATTCGCGTGCATACCCAGTTTGCCGGGCATCCTATTGCGTTTGATGACCGCTATGGCGACCGCGAGTTTGATAAACAACTGGCGGGCACGGGGCTGTCGCGTCTGTTCCTGCATGCGGCTGCGCTGAAGTTTACCCATCCTAATACGGGGGAAGTTATCCGTATTGAAGCGCCGCTGGATGAGCAGCTGAAACGCTGTCTTAAGGTTCTGCGCGGCTGATTATGCGCCGGGTGGCGCTGCGCTTACCCGGCCTACGAAACCCGTAGGCCCATGCAAGCGAAGCGCCGCTGGGCAAAAGTCACATCGTCAGCGGATTACACGCTTCTCGCCTTAACATCTGGCACAGTGCAATCAACGGCAATCCGACCAGCGTATTCGGGTCACGACCGTCCAGCTTGTCGAATAGCGCAATCCCCAATCCTTCACTTTTAAAACTTCCTGCACAGTTGAGCGGACGTTCCCGGCGGACATAATCCGTTATTTCCTGCTCGCTGAGATGGCGAAAGTGCACGTCGAACGGCTCGCATTCCGTTTGCAGGTGGCCTGAGGCGGAGTTATAGAGCGTCAGCCCTGTATAAAAGGTCACGATAGTGCCACGTGCACGCAGAAGCTGCTGGCAGGCGTTCTCTTCCGTATGCGGCTTGCCGGTGATCTCTCCGTCCAGTACACAAACCTGATCGGAGCCTATAATCAAATGGGCGGGATAACGTGCGGCCAGCGATTGCGCTTTCTCTTGTGCGAGACGCGTCACCAGATGACGCGGGGATTCGCCCGGGTGTGGCGTTTCGTCAACGTCGGGGGCGGCGCATTCGAACGGGATCCCGAGCTTTTCCAGCAGCATTCGACGGTAGGGTGAAGTGGAGGCGAGAACGAGATTTGGCATATTTTTATCACCAGATATAGCGTATCGATGCCAGCCATTTTAAACTACAGGCCGCAATGTGTGCGAATAATTGGCAAAAGGCAGCTCTGGTTGCCTTTTTCTTTGACTCTATGACGTTACAAAGTTAATATGCGCGCCCTATGCAAAAGGTAAAATTACCCCTGACTCTTGATCCGGTTCGTACGGCTCAAAAACGCCTTGATTACGAAGGAATCTATTCTTCCGATCAGGCTGAGCGTATTGCCGAATCCGTAGTCAGTGTGGACAGTGATGTAGAATGCTCCATGTCGTTCGCTATCGACAACCAGCGTCTCGCCGTTTTAACCGGTGATGCAAAGGTTACGGTAACCCTCGAGTGTCAGCGTTGCGGGAAACCGTTTGTACAGCATGTTCACACAACGTATTGTTTCAGTCCCGTTCGTTCTGACGAGCAGGCTGAAGCACTCCCGGAAGCGTATGAGCCGATTGAGGTTAACGAATTCGGTGAAATCGATCTTCTGGCTCTGGTTGAAGATGAAATCATCCTCTCCTTGCCAGTGGTTCCGGTGCATGATTCTGAACACTGTGAAGTGTCCGAGGCGGACATGGTCTTTGGGGAACTGCCTGATGAAGCGCAAAAACCAAACCCATTTGCCGTATTAGCCAGCTTAAAGCGTAAGTAATTAAGGAGTAAGGTCCATGGCCGTACAACAGAATAAACCAACCCGTTCCAAACGTGGCATGCGTCGTTCTCATGACGCGCTGACTGCAGTTACCAGCCTGTCTGTAGACAAGACTTCTGGTGAGAAACACCTGCGTCACCACATCACCGCTGACGGTTTCTACCGCGGCCGCAAGGTTATCACTAAGTAATCACGCGTTAGCGTGATTAGGCTTAGTGAGGATTTCCCCGTGCAAACGGGGAAGTTACCGAACCAGGCTGCGACGATACCTTGACACGTCTAACCCTGGCGTTAGATGTCATGGGGGGAGATTTTGGCCCTTCCGTGACAGTGCCTGCAGCATTGCAGGCACTGAATTCTAATTCGCAACTCACACTTCTTTTAGTCGGCAATCCCGACACAATCACGCCATTACTTGCAAAAGCTGACTTCGAACAACGTTCACGTCTGCAGATTATTCCTGCACAGTCAGTTATTGCCAGTGATGCCCGGCCATCGCAGGCTATTCGCAATAGCCGTGGCAGCTCTATGCGCATTGCACTGGAGCTGGTGAAAGAAGGGCGAGCGCAGGCTTGCGTCAGTGCGGGAAATACCGGTGCACTGATGGGGCTGTCGAAATTATTGCTCAAGCCCATTGAAGGCATTGAGCGCCCTGCGCTGGTGACGGTGTTGCCGCATCAACAAAAGGGCAAAACGGTGGTGCTGGATCTCGGTGCTAACGTTGATTGTGATAGTACAATGCTGGCTCAGTTTGCTGTGATGGGGTCGGTGCTGGCTGAAGACGTAGTGGGAATTCACAATCCCCGCGTTGCGTTACTGAATATTGGTGAAGAAGAGACCAAAGGCCTGGACAGCATTCGTGACGCTGCCGAATTGCTCAAGCAGGTTCCCTCCATCAACTATATTGGTTATCTCGAAGCCAATGAGTTGCTGACGGGTAAGACAGATGTATTAGTGTGTGATGGCTTCACCGGAAACGTAACGTTGAAGACTATGGAAGGGGTGGTGCGAATGTTCCTTTCTCTGCTGAAATCGCAGGGGGAAGGTAAAAAAAGCGCCTGGTGGCTGATTTTATTAAAGCGTTGGTTACAAAAAAGCCTGACGCGGCGATTCAGTCACCTCAACCCCGACCAGTATAATGGCGCCTGTCTGTTAGGATTGCGCGGCATCGTGATTAAGAGTCACGGTGCGGCCAATCAGCGAGCCTTTTCCGTCGCGATAGAACAGGCAGTGCAGGCGGTGCAGCGACAAGTTCCTCAACGGATTGCCGCTCGCCTGGAATCTGTATTAGCTAAAAGTGACTGAGCGTACATGTATACGAAGATTTTAGGTACCGGCAGCTACCTGCCAACACAAGTGCGTACCAACGCCGATCTTGAAAAAATGGTAGATACGTCTGACGAGTGGATTGTCACGCGCACAGGTATCCGTGAACGTCGTATCGCCGCGCCAGACGAAACCGTGTCCACCATGGGTTACGAAGCCGCACAGCGCGCTATCGAAATGGCTGGCATCGATAAAGAACAGATTGGCTTGATCGTGGTCGCCACCACGTCTGCCACGCATGCCTTCCCAAGCGCAGCGTGCCAGGTGCAGAACATGCTCGGCATTAAAGGCTGCCCGGCATTTGACGTTGCTGCCGCGTGCGCAGGTTTCACCTACGCGCTGAGCGTTGCCGATCAGTATGTTAAATCTGGCGCCGTGAAGTACGCGCTGGTGATCGGCGCTGACGTGCTGGCGCGTACCTGTGATCCAACCGATCGCGGGACGATCATTATTTTTGGTGATGGTGCGGGTGCGGTGCTGCTCGGGCAGTCCGAAGAGCCGGGCATCATCTCCACGCATCTGCATGCCGACGGTAGCTACGGCGAGCTGTTGACCTTGCCAAACGCCGATCGCGTTAATCCGGAAAGCTCCATTCACCTGACAATGGCAGGTAATGAGGTGTTCAAGGTGGCGGTGACTGAGCTTGCACACATTGTTGATGAAACGCTGGAAGCGAACAACCTTGAACGCTCTGCGCTTGACTGGCTGGTGCCGCATCAGGCGAACCTGCGTATTATCAGCGCAACCGCGAAAAAGCTGGGCATGTCGATGGATAATGTTGTGGTGACCCTTGATCGCCATGGCAACACCTCTGCGGCGTCGGTACCGTGCGCATTTGATGAAGCGGTACGCGATGGACGAATCAAACGGGGCCAGTTGGTCTTGCTTGAAGCCTTCGGTGGCGGGTTCACCTGGGGTTCCGCGCTGGTTCGTTTCTAGGATAAGGATTAAAAAATGACGCAATTTGCTTTTGTGTTCCCGGGGCAGGGCTCTCAAACCGTTGGGATGTTGTCTGAAATGGCAGCACACTATCCGGTAATTGAAGAGACTTTCCGTGAAGCTTCTGATGCACTGGGTTATGATCTGTGGGCGTTGACTCAGCAGGGTCCAGCCGAAGAACTGAACAAAACCTGGCAGACTCAGCCAGCACTGCTGACCGCGTCCGTTGCGCTGTGGCGTGTATGGCAGCAGCAGGGCGGCAAAGCGCCTGCACTGCTCGCGGGCCACAGCCTCGGTGAATACTCTGCACTGGTGTGTGCGGGTGTGATCGCCTTTGCTGACGCGGTACGTCTGGTAGAACTGCGCGGTAAATTCATGCAGGAAGCGGTGCCAGAAGGCACGGGTGGCATGTCTGCTATCATCGGCCTGGATGATGCTTCGATTGCAAAAGCGTGTGAAGAATCTGCTGAAGGTCAGGTGGTTTCACCGGTAAACTTTAACTCGCCAGGCCAGGTCGTTATCGCCGGTCATAAAGAAGCGGTTGAACGTGCTGGTGCTGCCTGTAAAGCTGCTGGCGCGAAACGTGCGCTGCCACTGCCGGTCAGCGTTCCGTCACACTGCGCGCTGATGAAGCCAGCCGCCGATAAACTGGCGGTTGAGCTGGAAAAAATTACGTTTAACGCACCGACGATTTCCGTTGTTAACAACGTCGATGTGAAATGCGAAACCGCGCCGGAGGCAATCCGTAACGCGCTGGTTCGCCAGCTTTACAGCCCGGTACAGTGGACCAAAACCGTTGAGTTTATGGCGTCACATGGCGTTGAGCATCTGTATGAAGTCGGTCCAGGTAAAGTCCTCACCGGCCTGACAAAACGTATTGTTGATACCCTGACTGCCTCGGCCATTAACGAGCCGGAAGCACTGTCAGCGGCACTCGCGCAATAAAAGAGGAATACCATGAGTTTTGAAGGAAAAATCGCACTGGTTACCGGCGCAAGCCGCGGTATCGGGCGTGCAATTGCTGAAACACTGGTTGCGCGCGGCGCGAAAGTGATTGGTACAGCAACCAGCGAGAATGGCGCTCAGGCCATCAGCGAGTATCTGGGGGCGAGCGGTAAAGGTCTGGTACTCAATGTGACCGAACCTGCATCTATCGAATCTGTTCTGGAAAATATTCGCGCAGAGTTTGGCGAAGTCGATATTCTGGTCAATAATGCCGGGATCACGCGCGACAACCTGCTGATGCGAATGAAAGATGATGAGTGGAACGATATTATCGAAACCAACCTGTCATCTGTATTCCGTCTGTCAAAAGCGGTAATGCGCGCTATGATGAAAAAGCGTCATGGTCGTATTATCACTGTTGGTTCTGTGGTTGGTACCATGGGAAATGCTGGTCAGGCTAACTACGCTGCGGCGAAAGCAGGTCTGATTGGCTTCAGTAAGTCGCTGGCACGTGAAGTCGCGTCCCGCGGTATTACTGTAAACGTTGTTGCTCCGGGCTTTATTGAAACGGACATGACGCGTGCGCTGACCGATGATCAGCGTGCGGGTACGCTGGCGGCAGTTCCGGCGGGTCGTCTTGGCGACCCTAAAGAAATCGCCAGCGCGGTTGCATTTTTAGCCTCTGACGAAGCGGGTTACATCACTGGTGAAACCCTTCATGTCAATGGCGGGATGTATATGGTTTAATCACGATGAAAAATATTTGCGTTATTGTAGGGGTTGGCCTCAAAATAACGTAAAATCGTGGTAAGACCTGCCGGGATTTAGTTGCAAATTTTTCAACATTTTATACACTACGAAAACCATCGCGAAAGCGAGTTTTGATAGGAAATTTAAGAGTATGAGCACTATCGAAGAACGCGTTAAGAAAATTATCGGCGAACAGCTGGGCGTTAAGCAGGAAGAAGTTGTGAACTCCGCTTCCTTCGTTGAAGACCTGGGCGCAGATTCTCTTGACACCGTTGAGCTGGTAATGGCTCTGGAAGAAGAGTTTGATACTGAGATTCCGGACGAAGAAGCTGAGAAAATCACCACCGTTCAGGCTGCCATTGATTACATCAACGGTCACCAGGCGTAAGTGAACATCTCCAGGCGGTCATTCGACCGCCTGAGTTTTATCTTTTTTAGTCCCACGAATCTCTTTTTTTATCCCTCCCTGGAGGACAAACGTGTCTAAGCGTCGTGTAGTTGTGACCGGACTTGGCATGTTGTCTCCTGTCGGCAATACCGTAGAGTCCACCTGGAAAGCTCTCCTTGCCGGTCAGAGCGGCATCAGCCTAATCGACCATTTCGATACTAGCGCCTATGCAACGAAATTTGCTGGCTTAGTAAAGGATTTTAACTGTGAAGAGATCATCTCGCGCAAAGAACAGCGCAAGATGGATGCCTTCATTCAATATGGAATTGTCGCTGGCGTTCAGGCCATGCAGGATTCTGGCCTTGAGATTACGGAAGAGAACGCATCCCGTATCGGCGCCGCTATTGGCTCCGGGATCGGCGGTCTTGGCCTGATCGAGGAAAACCATACATCTCTGATGAATGGCGGACCGCGTAAGATCAGCCCGTTCTTCGTTCCGTCCACGATTGTTAACATGGTGGCAGGTCACCTGACCATTATGTTTGGTCTGCGTGGGCCAAGCATTTCCATCGCTACCGCATGTACGTCCGGCGTACATAACATCGGCCAGGCCGCGCGTATCATTGCGTACGGCGATGCAGATGCTATGGTTGCGGGCGGTGCTGAAAAAGCCAGTACCCCACTGGGTGTCGGCGGTTTTGGTGCGGCGCGTGCGCTGTCTACCCGTAATGATAACCCGCAGGCGGCGAGCCGTCCGTGGGATAAAGACCGTGACGGCTTCGTGCTGGGCGACGGTGCGGGTATGATCGTACTGGAAGAGTACGAACACGCGAAAAAACGCGGTGCGAAAATTTATGCTGAAATCGTTGGTTTCGGCATGAGCAGCGATGCTTACCACATGACGTCTCCTCCGGAGAACGGTGCGGGTGCTGCGCTGGCGATGGAAAATGCGATTCGTGATGCGGGTATTACCCCAGCACAGATTGGCTACGTTAACGCGCACGGTACTTCTACGCCTGCAGGCGATAAAGCTGAAGCTCAGGCGGTTAAGTCTATCTTCGGTGAATCTGCCAGCCGCGTAATGGTGAGCTCCACGAAATCCATGACCGGTCACCTGTTAGGTGCGGCGGGTGCAGTAGAGTCAATCTACTCCATCCTTGCGCTGCGCGATCAGGCTGTTCCGCCAACCATCAACCTGGATAACCCGGATGAAGGTTGCGATCTGGACTTCGTTCCTCACGAAGCGCGTCAGGTTAGCGGTATGGAGTACACCCTGTGTAACTCCTTCGGCTTCGGTGGTACTAACGGCTCTCTGATCTTCAAAAAGGTCTGAGCCTGACTGCACGATGGCTATTAAAAAAGGTCCGCTAGTCGGGCCTTTTTTATTAAGCGTAATCCCCTTGTCCGGTTAAAGACATCCTGCCAGACTGAACCCCCACGCATCAGGAGACATCATGTTTTTGATCAATGGCCTTGAGCAGGAGAATCTGCCTGCCAGCGACAGAGCAACGCAGTTTGGTGATGGCTGCTTTACGACGGCGCGAATTATTGACGGGCAAGTATGCCTGCCCGACACGCATATCCGCCGTCTGCAAACGGCCTGCGAAACCTTAATGATCCCCTTTCAGCACTGGGACACGCTGCGACGTGAGATGAGCCAGCTGGTGTCAGAGAAGAGCAGTGGTGTGCTGAAAGTCATCATCAGTCGCGGCAGCGGAGGGCGGGGTTATAGCGGGGCCAGCTGTGAGAACCCCACGCGCATACTCTCCGTATCCGCTTATCCCGCACATTATGAAAGCTGGCGCAAAGACGGCGTCACGCTGACGCTGAGCCCGATACGACTGGGCCGCAACCCCATGCTGGCCGGAATTAAACACCTCAATCGCCTCGAACAGGTGCTGATTCGTACTCATCTTGAACAGACGGACGCTGATGAGGCGCTGGTTCTTGACAGCGAAGGGTTCATTACGGAATGCTGTGCGGCTAATTTACTCTGGCGGAAGGGCCGTGATGTCTTCACACCTTCACTGGAGCAGGCTGGGGTGAAGGGCATTATGCGTCAGTTTTGTTTGCAACAGTTGGCACACTCGGGTTTTCGCGTTGTCGAAGTTAGCGAAAGGGAAGAGGCGCTACTGACCGCAGATGAAGTTATTGTTTGTAACGCGTTGATGCCTGTTTTACCCGTCCGCGCCTATGGCCAACAGGTCTGGTCATCGCGCGAACTGTTTCAGTTTTTAGCCCCGTTATGTGAGCAAACCAGATAGTCATGAAGAAAATGTTGCGCTTTGTTCTCCTCCTCATCGTTGTGCTGGGTATTGCTGGCGGCGTGGGAGTGTGGAAAGTCCGTCAGCTGGCGGACAGTAAAATCCTGATTAAAGACGAGACGATTTTTACCCTTAAAGCCGGTACCGGGCGCATTGCGCTGGGTGAGCAGCTTTACGGGGATAAGGTTATTAACCGCCCGCGCGTCTTCCAGTGGTTACTGCGCCTTGAGCCTGAACTGTCTCACTTCAAAGCCGGTACGTACCGCTTTACCCCTGGTATGACCGTCAGGCAGATGCTGCAGGTGCTGGAGAGCGGCAAAGAGGCCCAGTTCCCGCTGCGGTTTGTTGAAGGGATGCGCTTAAGCGATTACCTCAAACAGCTGCGTGACGCACCCTATATCAAACACACGTTAAAAGACGACAGTTATCAGACGGTCGCTGAGGTGCTGAAATTCGAGCATCCTGAGTGGGTGGAAGGCTGGTTCTGGCCGGATACCTGGATGTACACGGCGGGCACAACCGACGTTGCTATTCTGAAACGCGCACATAAAAAAATGGTCGCGGCGGTGGAGTCAGCGTGGGAAGGGCGTGTAGATGGCCTGCCCTATAAGGATCAAAACCAGTTCGTCACCATGGCCTCGATCATTGAAAAAGAGACTGCCGTTGCGGCAGAGCGCGATCAGGTCGCTTCGGTATTTATCAACCGTCTGCGCATCGGCATGCGTCTGCAAACCGATCCCACCGTCATTTATGGTATGGGCGAGAGTTATAGCGGCAAGATATCCAGAAAAGATCTGGAGACGCCAACAGCGTATAATACCTACGTGATCGCAGGCCTGCCTCCAGGCCCGATTGCGACGCCGAGTGAAGCCTCATTACGAGCCGCGGCGCACCCGGCCAAAACGCCGTACCTCTATTTTGTGGCTGACGGAAAAGGGGGGCATACCTTTAATACCAACCTTGCCAGCCATAATCGCTCTGTTCAGGACTATCTGAAGGCACTTAAGGAAAAAAATGCGCAGTAAATACATTGTCATTGAGGGACTCGAAGGGGCGGGTAAAACCACCGCCCGCAACGTGGTGGTTGATACGCTAAAAGCGCTTGGCGTTGCGGACATGGTGTTTACCCGTGAACCAGGCGGTACGCAGCTGGCTGAAAAGCTGCGTAGCCTTGTGCTGGATATCAAATCCGTTGGCGACGAGGTCATCACTGACAAAGCCGAAGTGTTGATGTTCTACGCGGCGCGCGTGCAGCTGGTAGAAACGGTGCTCAAACCTGCACTGGCAGAAGGGAAATGGGTGATTGGCGATCGTCATGACTTGTCGACCCAGGCGTATCAGGGCGGTGGTCGGGGGATTGACCAGACGATGTTAGCAACGCTGCGCGACGCCGTGCTCGGTGATTTCCGTCCCGACCTGACGCTCTATCTGGACGTGACGCCCGAAGTCGGCCTGAAGCGTGCCCGCGCGCGCGGTGAACTGGACCGCATCGAACAAGAGTCTTTTGACTTCTTCAACCGTACCCGAGCGCGCTACCTTGAACTGGCGGAGCAGGATGCTTCCATTCGCACTATTGATGCAACACAGTCTCTGGACGAAGTGACGCGCGCAATTCAGAAGACGGTCGCGCAGTGGCACCAGGAGCAACAGGCATGAAATGGTATCCATGGTTGCGCCCGCACTTTGAACAGTTGATCAACAGCTATCAGGCGGGGCGGGGCCATCATGCGTTACTGATTCAGGCATTGCCAGGAATGGGCGATGATGCGCTCATTTACGCTATCACCCGTTTCCTGATGTGTCAGCAGCCGGAAGGGCATAAAAGCTGCGGTAAATGCCGTGGCTGCCAGCTGATGCAGGCGGGCACACATCCGGACTATTACACGCTGGAGCCTGAAAAGGGCAAAAGCACGCTCGGGATTGACGCCGTGCGTGAAGTCAGTGAAAAACTGTATGAACACGCGCGGCTTAACGGGGCCAAAGTGGTCTGGCTGAAAGATGCCGCGCAGCTTACCGAGGCGGCGGCGAACGCGCTGCTCAAAACCCTGGAAGAGCCACCGGAGAAAACCTGGTTCTTCCTGTCATGTCGTGAACCGGGACGATTACTGGCGACACTGCGCAGTCGCTGCCGTCTTCATCACCTCGCAGTACCTCAGGAAGCATGGGCGCTCACCTGGATTGAACGCGAAGTGACGGTGTCACAAGACGCTGCACTGACTGCGCTGCGGCTGTGCAGCGGCGCGCCAGCGGCGGCCCTGGCGTTGCTTCAGGCGGATGTCTGGTCGCAGCGTGAAACGCTGTGTCGTGCCGTCGAGTCTGCACTGGATAGCGGCGACTGGTTGAGTTTGCTGCCTGCCCTGAACAGCGATCAGGCGACCGAGCGCCTGCACTGGCTGGCCGCTTTACTGCTGGATGCGCTTAAACTTCAACAGGGGGCAACGCTTCTGACCAACCTTGACGTCTGGTCGCTGGTGAACACCCTGGCGAATCGCCTGTCGGGCGTCTCGTTGCGCGCTATCCTTCATGATGTTTGCCAGAGTCGCGAACAACTTTTGACAGTAACCGGTCTTAATCGCGAGCTTTTACTGACAGACCAGTTACTGCGAATCGAACACTACCTGCAACCAGGCGTGATACCGCCTGTTTCCCATCTCTGAGAGAGACATTATGTTTTTAGTCGACTCACACTGCCATCTTGATGGTCTGGATTATCAATCTCTGCATAAAAACGTCGATGACGTGCTGGAAAAAGCCGCCGCCCGCGATGTCAAATTCTGTCTGGCCGTGGCAACCACGCTGCCGGGCTACCGCGCCATGCGCGAACTGGTTGGCGTTCGCGATAACGTCGTCTTCTCCTGCGGCGTTCATCCACTGAACCAGGATGACGCGTATGACGTGGAAGATTTACGTCGTCTGGCGGCAGAAGAGGGCGTGGTGGCGATGGGTGAGACCGGGCTTGACTATTTTTACACGCCGGAAACTAAACCACGCCAGCAGGCGTCCTTCCGTCACCATATCCGCATTGGCCGCGAGCTGAACAAACCCGTCATTGTGCATACCCGCGATGCGTGCGCCGATACGCTGGCGATCCTGCGGGAAGAAAAGGTGACGGATTGCGGTGGCGTACTACACTGTTTCACAGAAGACAGAGAAACGGCGGGCAAGCTGCTTGATTTGGGGTTTTATATCTCGTTTTCGGGGATCGTAACGTTCCGTAATGCTGAGCAGCTGCGTGATGCTGCGCGTTATGTTCCGCTCGATCGCATTCTGGTGGAAACAGACTCGCCGTATCTGGCACCGGTGCCGCATCGCGGCAAAGAGAACCAGCCAGCGATGACGAGAGACGTGGCTGAGTATATGGCCGTTCTGAAGGGCGTCAGCATTGAAGAGCTGGCTCGTGCGACGACGGAAAATTTCTCCACGCTGTTCCACATCGACCCCGCCCGCCTGCAATCTGTCTGATACACCTGTTTTTTTTAGGCTCGTAATTAATAAATAAAGCGAGTAAAGTTCACCGCCTCATTTGGGGCGGTGATGGTGTTTTTAGACACATCCAGACATGCTTTTTGTAAATATCTGAAAGTTTTTTGGCCGTCTTGAACTGAAACGTGATAGCCGTCAAACAAACCCAGAGGGAATTATTTTACTCTGTGTAATAAATAAAGGGCGCTTAGATGTCCTGTCCACGGCACGGTACTCCCCCCGGGCCAATGCGTGAAAGCGTAAAAAAAGCACAAATACTCAGGAGCACTCTCAATTATGTTTAAGAATGCATTTGCTAACCTGCAAAAGGTCGGTAAATCGCTGATGCTGCCAGTATCCGTACTGCCTATCGCAGGTATCCTGCTGGGCGTCGGTTCTGCTAACTTCAGCTGGCTGCCAGCCGTAGTTTCCCACGTGATGGCCGAAGCAGGCGGTTCTGTTTTTGCTAACATGCCGCTGATCTTCGCGATCGGTGTTGCTCTGGGCTTCACCAATAACGACGGTGTCTCTGCACTGGCTGCAGTGGTTGCCTACGGCATCATGGTGAAAACCATGGCGGTGGTTGCGCCGCTGGTTCTGCATTTACCGGCTGAAGAGATCGCCGCGAAACACCTGGCGGACACCGGTGTTCTGGGCGGTATCATCTCCGGTGCGATTGCAGCGTATATGTTTAACCGCTTCTATCGCATCAAGCTGCCTGAGTATCTGGGCTTCTTCGCGGGCAAGCGTTTCGTTCCGATCATCTCTGGTCTGGCAGCGATTTTCACTGGTGTGATCCTGTCCTTCATCTGGCCACCAATCGGTTCCGCTATTCAGACCTTCTCTCAGTGGGCTGCTTACCAGAACCCGGTTGTGGCGTTCGGTATCTACGGCTTCATCGAGCGCTGCCTGGTACCATTTGGTCTGCACCACATCTGGAACGTTCCATTCCAGATGCAGATTGGTGAATTCACCAACGCAGCAGGTCAGGTATTCCACGGCGATATCCCACGCTACATGGCAGGCGACCCAACTGCAGGCAAACTGTCTGGTGGCTTCCTGTTCAAAATGTACGGTCTGCCAGCTGCTGCGATTGCAATCTGGCACTCTGCTAAACCAGAGAACCGTGCAAAAGTGGGCGGTATCATGATCTCCGCAGCGCTGACCTCGTTCCTGACCGGTATCACCGAGCCGATCGAGTTCTCCTTCATGTTCGTTGCGCCGATTCTGTACATCATCCACGCTGTACTGGCTGGCCTGGCGTTCCCAATCTGTATCCTGCTGGGTATGCGTGACGGTACGTCCTTCTCTCACGGTCTGATCGACTTCATCGTTCTGTCCGGTAACAGCAGCAAACTGTGGCTGTTCCCAATCGTGGGTGCGTGCTATGCCGTTGCTTACTACACCATCTTCCGCGTGCTGATCAAAGCACTGGACCTGAAAACTCCGGGTCGTGAAGATGCAACTGAAGACAGCAAAGCAGGCGTGACCAGCGAAATGGCTCCAGCACTGGTAGCCGCGTTCGGTGGTAAAGAGAACATCACTAACCTGGACGCGTGTATTACTCGTCTGCGTGTGAGCGTTGCCGATGTCGCAAAAGTTGACCAGCCGGGCCTGAAAAAATTGGGCGCAGCAGGTGTTGTTGTTGCAGGTTCTGGTGTTCAGGCAATCTTCGGTACCAAATCCGATAACCTGAAAACCGAAATGGATGAGTACATCCGCAATAACTAAGTTGTGATGTGGGGAGACTGAGGCAGCCGAATGGCTGCCTTTTTTATTTGTGTGGCCTGTTCAGCCCGGTGGCGGCTACGCCTTACCGGGCCTACGTGAAATGAATCGTCACCCGGCGAGAAGCGCGCACAAAAAAAGGGAGCCATTCGGCTCCCTTATTCATATGTGGGCGATCAGAACTGGTAGGTTGCCGTTACGCTGACGTTTCGGGGTTCACCATAAACCAGTGAGCCCTGAACGTTGGTATCATAAGTCTTGTCGAACAGGTTGTTCAGATTCCCCTGCAGAGAGAAATTCTTCGTGACCTGATAGCGGGTGAAGAGATCAACCAGCGCATAGCTGCCTTGTTCCGCGCGCCACGTGCCGTAAGGCGTAGCAACGTCGCTGTAAACGCGGTTTTGCCAGTTAACACCGCCACCCACGGTCAGCGCAGGCATCGCTGGCAGACGGTAACTGGTGAACAGTTTAACCGTCGTGCGCGGTAGGTAAGGGTTAACGTCTTTACCGTTGCTGTCTTCAGCCAGGAAGCGCGTCGCGCCAAAGGTCATTTGCCAGTTGTCCGTCAGCGCGCCGTTAATTTCAAATTCAACGCCTTTACTTACTGTGCCGTCTACGCCTTCATAAGCGGTATCGGTTGTCCCCTGAATCACGCGCCCCGTACTCTGCGCCACGTTATCCTGCTCGATGCGGAAGACAGAGAGCGTTGTGGTCAGTCGGCTGTTCATCCAGTCAGACTTCAGGCCCACTTCATAATTGTTGCCGGTGATTGGGTCGAGATACCTGCCGGTGCTGTCACGGTAGTTCTGTGGCTGGAAGATGGAGGTATAGCTGGCATAGGCAGACCAATTATCATCAATGTCATACACAAGACCCGCATACGGCGTGGTATGGTTTTTTTCCATACCATAAGTCATGGTGTCGACGCTCCAGTTCGTGTAGCGGGCACCGAGAATCAAATGCAGCGGATCGGCCAACGAAATGCGCGTCGCGGC
The DNA here is from genome assembly GCA_907164665.1 of Colias nastes. Lineage (NCBI taxonomy): Eukaryota > Metazoa > Arthropoda > Insecta > Lepidoptera > Pieridae > Colias > Colias nastes. The sequence goes on along the minus strand of CAJQZM010041863.1, from coordinate 797,504 downwards.
ATAGAGCGATTTCATATTCGTTTTGTCGTCCTGGGCCAGCGCCTGCGATCCCCAGTTTGTTTCCGGGAAATGACCGTCATAGTCGTAGAAATTACCGAATTCGTCCGGATATACGTTCGCCCACGCGTTGGTGTAACGGTTCGTTTGACGACTGAAGCTGCCGCCGAACATCACGGTATGCTGGCGGCCAAACAGGTCATAGCCACCATCGGCAAACAGATCGACAGCATCGACTTTACGCTTCCCGCTGTTCCAGCCCGTCCCGCCGATGTAGCCGTAGTCCGGTCCATAATTCGAATAAGGCCCAACCAGCATGCCGGTTGATTTGTCCACATAAGCGTCAAGGTACAGGGCTTTACTGTCGAATTTGGCCTCGGTATGGGTGGCATTCAGCGTGGCCTGCCAGGTGTCGGCAAAGCGTTGCTTGAAGGTGGCGAAAACTTTGTTGAACTCTTTGTCGTTATAGGCCCAGTCTGGCGCGGTGCTGTGGGCGCGATCGTAATGCCTTACGCTACCGTCCGTGTTCCAGCGCGGTAAGCCGCCCCAGGTCTGGTTGTTCACGTCAATGCGCTGATATTCGTAACCAGCCGAAAATGAGGTGGTATCGCCCAGGTCCGCATCAAGAATGCCGGAGAAGAAGGTTTTCTTTTGATTGTAGTTATCGAGCCAGGAGTCATTATCCTGATAGCCAGCCACGATCCGACCGCGTACATTCCCGTCATCCGTTAACGGGCTTTGAAGATCCATGACGTAACGCTGTTTGTTCCAGCTGCCGTATTCCGCAGACAGATTGCCTTTGAACTCGCGGCTGGTGGCATGTTTACGCACCATGTTGATCGCTGCCGACGGGTTACCCGTGCCCGTCATCAAGCCGGTCGCCCCACGTACCACTTCCACGCGCTCAAACAGGGCGGTATCCGAGAGGGCATCCCCGAGGTTCCAGCGAGATTCGAAATAGGTGGGGATACCATCAATCATGTAGTTGTCGATCTCGAAACCACGTGAGTAATAGCTGCTGCGATCGGAGTCTGCGGTGTTTTTGCTGATCCCCATCGTGTTATCCATCACATCTCCCAGCGTTTGCAGTTGCTGATCTTCCATACGTTGTTCACTGACAATGGAGACTGACTGGGGGATATCGCGCTGGACCATCTGCATTTTGGTGCCGATGGTGGTGGTTTTGACGCTGTAGTCCTGCTCTTCGCTGGACGCGTCTGGCTGGGAAGTACCGTCAACGACGAGTGTTTCCTCGTTTGGTGCGGCGAAACTTACGGTTGGCATCAGTGCCATAGCAATGCAGGCTGCAAGCAACGAAGGCGTTGCAACAGGCTGACGTTGCCCATCCCTGGTATGATTAATGAATGACATCATCAAACCCTTAGTGAATGGTGAAGGTGGTATGCGTCAGTCCCTTAACCGGGCTGGCGTCGTATTCTTGGTTAAAAACGCGCATGAAAATGCAAATGCGAAATATACGCATTGTTATTAGCACTGTAAACAGATGTTTCGGACGAAACTGAAATAATGTTTCAGAGGAAAAATGTCGTCTGGCGGTCACTCTCCCGCCAGCTGGTGAGGGATCGGGAAAGAAATCGAGGGAGAAGGTTGAAAGGACAGGAGAAACTCGCTCATACTCTTGCGTTGTATCACACTGTCGTAAAGACTGTATGTGTGAATAGCGGACGCATCACGCCAGATTAATCAAAAAAGGAAAAGGTCATGGCCGAAGAAACGATTTTCAGTAAAATTATCCGCCGCGAAATCCCGTCGGATATCGTCTTTCAGGATGAGCTGGTGACGGCTTTTCGGGACATTTCACCTCAGGCGCCGACGCATATCCTTATCATTCCAAATATTCTGATTCCTACCGTCAATGATGTGAAAACCGAGCATGAAGTGGCGTTAGGCCGTATGCTAACGGTAGCCGCGAAAATTGCTGAGCAGGAAGGCATCGCTGAAGACGGCTATCGTTTGATCATGAACTGCAATCGCCACGGCGGTCAGGAAGTTTATCATATCCATATGCATCTTCTGGGTGGGCGACCACTGGGACCGATGCTGGCACATAAAGGTCTTTGACATGTTAAGAGGGCGTATTGCAGCGCTGATGATAACGCTGGTGATAGCAGGGTGCAGTGCGCGTCCTGCGATCCCCGTCAGCGACGAACAGACGCTGGTGATGGAGTCCTCAGTCCTTGCTGCAGGCATTACGGCAGAGCAGCCTTCGCTGACCATTAGCGAAATCCAACCTTCTGCTTCCTCTACGCTCTATAACGAAAGACATGAGCCAGTGACGGTACATTACCGCTTCTACTGGTATGACGTAAGAGGTCTTGAAATGCATCCGCTTGAGGCGCCGCGTAGCGTGACCATTCCGGCAAGATCGTCGGTGACGCTCTATGGCAGCGCTAACTATTTGGGTGCGCATAAGGTGAGACTTTATCTTTATCTGTAAGGGGTGATCCTTGATTAAAAATATGAGCCGTTATGTGCTCTTAAGTGCGTTTGCACTTTTCCTCGCAGGGTGTGTGACGCGTACAGAACAGCCTGCGCCAGTGGATGAGGCGAAACCGGGTACGGAACAGCCGACGCAGCCAACGCAGCCTGTGCCAACGGTGCCTTCTGTCCCGACCATTCCGGCGCAGCCTGGCCCAATTGAGCACCCGGACCAAACGTCCCAACCTGCGCCGCGTGTGCGTCACTATGACTGGAATGGCGCAATGCAGCCTATGGTGGGCAAAATGTTGCAGGCTCAGGGCGTGACGCCGGGAAGCGTACTGTTGGTGGATAGCGTAAATAACCGCACCAATGGTTCACTCAACGCGGGCGAAGCGACGGAAACGCTGCGTAATGCGTTAGCAAACAACGGCAAATTTACCCTGGTCTCGACACAGCAGCTGGCAGTAGCCAAACAGCAGTTGGGCTTGTCGCCGCAGGATAGCCTGGGCTCGCGCAGCAAAGCGATAGGCATTGCGCGCAACGTTGGCGCTCAGTATGTCCTCTATTCTAACGCCACCGGTAATGTGAACACGCCTTCGCTGCAGATGCAGCTGATGCTGGTTCAGACAGGTGAAATTATCTGGTCAGGTAAAGGTGCCGTTACGCAACAATAGCTGCACGCGTGACGAGATTCTGACGCGTTATTTTCCTCAGTATCGCCTTATCGCGCCGCAGGCCCACTCCGGGCTTGGCGGCGCGAGCTGCATCATTGAGCAGGGCGAACATCGGCTGGTGCTGCGACAGCATCACGATCTCTCTGCCCCTGCCTCCCACTTTCGCCGACAGTTTCGTACGCTGAGGCGCTTGCCTGCGGATCTCGTGCCGAAGCCCTGTTTTTTTACGCAGGGCTGGATGGCGGTAGAGTATCTTGCGGGGGAGATCAAAAGCACGCTTCCGCATACTCCCACGCTCGCCGTGATGCTGTATCATCTTCACCGCCAGCCATGCCTGGGATGGCGGGTCACGCTGTTACCGCTGCTGGAAAAATACTGGCAGCAGGCCTCGCCCGACAGACGAACGCCATTCTGGCTTGCGCAGCTTAAACGGATGCGAAAGCGAGGGGAACCGCAACCCTTACGGCTTTCGCCGTTGCATATGGACGTCCACGCCGGGAATATTGTACACACGCCCGCGGGAGCCAGGCTCATCGACTGGGAGTATGCCGGAGATGGCGACGTGGCGCTGGAGCTGGCGGCGGTCTGGATGCCGGATGATGCCTCTCGTGAGCAGCTTATACTGGCCTATGCCCGTGAAGCGCAGATGGATGCGTTGACGCTTATGCGGCAGGTCAGGCGCTGGCGACCCTGGGTATTCATGCTGATGGCGGGCTGGTTTGAAATGCGCTATCAGCAATCAAACGACAAACACTTTATTACGCTGGCAGATGACGTCTGGCGTCAGTTACAAACTAAAGGATAAGAGAGGTTCGTGTGGGTCCAGTCATGTTGGATGTCGAAGGGTTTGAGCTGGATGCGGAGGAGCGCGACATTCTGGCGCATCCGCTGGTAGGGGGGCTGATTCTGTTTACCCGCAACTACCACGATCCGGCGCAGTTGCGCGAACTGGTTCGTCAGATCCGCGCGGCGTCCCGTAACCATCTGGTGATCGCGGTGGATCAGGAAGGCGGGCGCGTGCAGCGCTTCCGCGAGGGGTTCACCCGCTTGCCTGCCGCACAATCTTTTGCTGCGCTGCTGGGTACAGAAGAGGGCGGTAAACTGGCGCAGGATGCTGGCTGGCTGATGGCGAGCGAAATGATTGCGATGGATATCGACATCAGCTTTGCTCCCGTTCTGGATGTGGGCCATATCAGCGCGGCGATTGGCGAGCGTTCATACCATGAAGATCCGCGCATTGCGCTGGCAATAGCCACCCGTTTTATCGACGGCATGCACGCAGCGGGCATGAAAACCACCGGCAAACACTTCCCGGGACATGGCGCAGTGACGGCAGATTCTCACAAAGAGACGCCGCGCGATCCGCGTCCGGAAGCGGAAATCCGTGCTAAAGATATGTCGGTGTTCCGTTCGCTTATCACCGATAACAAGCTTGATGCCATCATGCCTGCACACGTGATTTACAGCGATGTCGATCCGCGCCCGGCCAGCGGTTCACCGCACTGGCTGAAAACGGTGCTGCGTCAGGAGCTCGGTTTTAACGGCGTGATTTTCTCCGACGATCTGTCGATGGAAGGGGCGGCAATTATGGGCAGCTACGCGGAGCGCGGGCAGGCATCCCTGGACGCAGGTTGCGATATGATCCTCGTCTGCAATCATCGTAAAGGGGCCGTCAGCGTGTTGGATAACCTGTCGCCGATCAAAGCAGAGCGTGTTACACAATTGTATCATAAAGGTTCATTTAGCCGTCAGGAGCTGATGGATTCGGCGCGCTGGAAGACGGTCAACGCCCAGCTTGAAGCACTGAATGAGCGCTGGCAGGCACATAAAGCCAGCCTGTAAACCCTCCCGGAAGGCGTAGCGTGGTGAGAAGACAATGATCATCTATTTACACGGTTTTGACTCAAACAGTCCTGGTAATCATGAGAAGGTGCTGCAGCTGCAGTTTATCGACCCGGATGTACGGCTGATCAGTTACAGCACGCGTCATCCAAAGCATGATATGCAGCATCTGCTCAAGGAAGTAGACAAGATGTTACAGCTCAATGTCGATGAACGTCCGCTGATCTGCGGCGTGGGGCTGGGGGGCTACTGGGCCGAACGCATTGGCTTCCTGTGCGACATCCGCCAGGTCGTGTTCAATCCCAACCTGTTCCCGAACGAGAACATGGAAGGCAAAATTGATCGCCCGGAAGAGTATGTCGACATTGCCACCAAGTGCGTGAGTAACTTCCGTGAGAAAAACCGCGATCGCTGTTTAGTGATCCTCTCGCGCCAGGATGAGGCACTGAACAGCAGCCGGGCGGCAGAACTGCTGCATCATTACTATGAAATTGTCTGGGACGAGGAACAGACCCACAAGTTCAAGAATATCTCCCCGCATCTGCAGCGCATCAAAGCCTTCAAAACGCTGGGCTAAGCCACAGCCTGCTACCCGAAACCCGGTACGCCTTTGCGACCGGGTTTCTTTTTGTCCAGAATTGTCTACTTTTAAGCCATCAAAACTTGATGCATATCAATTTTGGTATGACCAATGCGCCTGACGTGTTATTCTCAATTCACCTGAATGGTTTCAGTGCTGTAACCTGTTGTTAATTAAGGGTTATTTTTATAACTTTTACTTAACAATTGGTTAATAATTTGAGGGGGTCACGTTGACTACGCCATTGAAAAAGATAGTGATTGTAGGCGGTGGTGCTGGCGGGCTGGAGCTGGCCACACAGCTGGGTAAAAAGCTGGGTCGCGGCAAAAAAGCCAAAATTACGCTGGTGGATCGCAACCATAGCCACCTGTGGAAACCGCTGCTGCACGAAGTGGCGACCGGTTCGCTGGATGAGGGCGTTGATGCGCTGAGCTATCTGGCGCACGCGCGCAATCACCATTTCCAGTTCCAGCTGGGATCCGTGGTGGATATCAACCGTGAAAGCAAAACCATTACTCTGGCCGAACTGCGTGATGAAAAAGGCGAACTGCTGGTTCCTGAACGCAAGCTGGCGTATGACACGCTGGTCATGGCGCTGGGCAGTACCTCTAACGACTTCAACACACCGGGCGTGAAAGAGCACTGTATCTTCCTCGATAACCCGCACCAGGCGCGTCGTTTCCATCAGGAAATGCTCAACCTGTTCCTGAAGTACACCAGCAATATGGGTGCGAACGGTAAGGTCAATATCGCCATTGTCGGCGGCGGCGCGACGGGCGTTGAGCTGTCTGCGGAGCTGCACAACGCGGTGAAACAGCTGCACAGCTACGGTTATAAAGGGCTGACTAACGAAGCGCTGAACGTGACGCTGGTTGAAGCCGGTGAACGCATTCTGCCTGCGCTGCCGCCACGTATTTCCGGTGCGGCGCACAATGAACTCACCAAACTGGGCGTGCGGGTGCTGACGCAGACCATGGTGACCAGCGCTGACGAAGGCGGCCTGCATACTAAGGACGGCGAGTATATCAAAGCGGATCTGATGGTCTGGGCGGCGGGCATCAAAGCGCCTGATTTCATGAAAGAGATCGGCGGGCTGGAAACCAACCGCATTAACCAACTGGTGACAGAGCCGACGCTGCAAACCACGCGCGACCCGGAAATCTTCGCTATTGGTGACTGTGCATCCTGCGCGCGCCCTGAAGGTGGGTTCGTGCCGCCGCGCGCTCAGGCCGCTCACCAGATGGCGAGTCTGGTGCTGCACAACATCCTGGCGCAGTACAAAGGGAAGCCGATGAAGTCGTATGTCTATAAAGACCACGGTTCGCTGGTGTCACTGTCTAACTTCTCTACCGTGGGTAGCCTGATGGGTAACCTGATGCGCGGCTCGATGATGGTAGAAGGGCGGATTGCACGCTTCGTGTATATCTCCCTTTACCGTATGCATCAGATTGCGCTGCACGGCTACTTCAAAACCGGTCTGATGATGCTGGTTGGCCGAATCAACCGCGTGATCCGCCCTCGACTGAAGCTGCACTGATATTTCTCTCCCTCCGGGCCATCCGGAGGGGTTTTTTAGCATTTCATGCTGTACATCACACTTTGCGTGCTTAAGAGTTCTCTCAAACACGATATATCTCCCCCAGACGCCCATTTTTTAATCCTTTGTCTTATTGGCGAGGACTGACCCCTGCTGCAAAATAGTTTCCAATAGCAACAAAGGAGGAAGTCCCGTGAATAAATCAATGTTGGCGGGTATAGGGATTGGCGTCGCTGCTGCGCTAGGTGTGGCTGCCGTAGCCGGTCTCAACGTACTTGATCGTGGCCCGCAGTATGCGCAGGTCGTTTCCGCTACCCCGATTAAAGAAACCGTGAAAACCCCTCGTCAGGAGTGCCGCAACGTCTCCGTGACTCACCGTCGACCGGTGCAGGATGAAAACCGCATTGCCGGTTCCGTTCTCGGTGCCGTGGCCGGTGGCGTGATTGGTCATCAGTTTGGTGGCGGGCGAGGCAAAGATGTGGCGACGGTCGTGGGTGCGCTGGGTGGCGGCTATGCCGGTAACCAGGTGCAGGGCGCCATGCAGGACAACGACACGTACACCACTACGCAGCAGCGCTGCAAAACCGTTTATGACAAGTCCGAAAAAATGCTGGGCTATGACGTAACCTACAAAATTGGCGACCAGCAGGGCAAAATCCGCATGGATAAAGACCCTGGCACCCAGATCCCTCTGGACAACAATGGTCAGCTGGTACTGAACAACAAAGTGTAAAAAAGATGTTCTCTGAACTTAGCTCCTCATGCGCTCAGGCTGAGGAGCTTTTTTTTTGCCTTAAAGTTTAAGCAGTTCAGGCCACAGACGCAGTGTGGTTTGCGTAATACTCTGCAGTTTTTCAAGCGTAGCCCCTTCACGGGCGCTGATGGACATACCCTGTAAAATACAGCTCAGGTATTGCGCCAGCTCCTGCGGGCGGCAGTGCGCCGGGATTTCACCGCGCTGCTGCCGCTGGGCCAGAAACGTACTTAACGTCTCCTCCTGCATGGCATGGCGTGATTTCACCGTATTGGCAATCTCTTTAGATGAAGCAGCAAGCGTGGCGGAGGTGTTGATCATAAAGCAGCCCGCGGGTGTGTCTTTGCTGGTAAAGCAGGTCGCGACGGCGCAGAAATAGTCCTGCAACGCCTGTTCAACGCTTTTCTCTTCGCAAAAAAGCTGCGCTTCGTGTTTTGCCGCAAAGCGCGAGATGTATCTGTCCAGCACTGCCCTGAACAGCCCCTCTTTATTGGTAAATTCCGCATACAGCGTGGGTGCCTTGGCGCCGGTCGCTTCTACCAGATCGGAAAGCGAGGTCGCTTCGTACCCATGCTGCCAGAAGAGTGTCATGGCCTTATCGAGCGCCGCATCCCTGTCGAACACTTTTGGTCGGCCACGGCTTTTCTTTGCGCAACTCGTGACTTCGGTTGTCATTTGCCGTTGGTCCTCAGTTGGTTTGTTGAATGACCATTATAAAAATAAACCCATCCCGCGACCAGCGTAGTTTGCTTAAAAATAAATTAATCATATGGGTATGAAAATTAACGAAAATAAAATTAATTTAACGGTCGTTATAAAAACATGTTGACGTGTGAGCTGGATCACATCTATCATTTACCTATCGATCGTTAAGTAAATAACTTACGACGCCCAATTCATCTGCCTAAAGGTAAAAATCATGAAAAACGTAAAAACCCTGATCGCTGCTGCTGTACTTAGCTCACTCTCTTTCGCAAGCTTCGCCGCTGTAGAAGTTCAATCTACTCCTGCTGACCAACAAAAAGTGGGTACCATCTCTGCAAACGCGGGGACAAACCTGGGCTCTCTGGAAGATCAACTGGCGCAGAAAGCGGATGAGATGGGTGCGAAATCGTTCCGTATCACCTCAGTGACCGGCCCTAACACCCTGCACGGTACTGCTGTTATCTATAAATAAGCCTGGCTAAACCCTCATTTATGCCACTGCTATAAAAAACGCCCTGCATTTGCAGGGCGTTTTTTTGTACTTACATTGACTGCGGAGTGACATCGCCATGTCGCGTGACGTCAATTGGCATTCCTGACCGGGCTTCCATCGCGCGCTCCATCACCAGGCTATCGGTGTTGGTATTCGATTTAAAGCTCACCATCGCGGTATTCAGTGGAATGGGCAGCGTCTGCGGATCGTCACCGAGGTGTTTTGATAATGGCTGGTGAATTTCGACCAACCGTACGCCACCGGGCTCTTCCGAGGCCTTAATCGGCGTATTGATAATATTCACTTTTGTGCCTGGCGTGATCACGCTATAGAGCGTCTTGATGTCGTCATCGCGCAGACGAATACAGCCGGAGCTGACGCGCATACCGATGCCGAAATCCGCATTCGTTCCATGCAGCAGATAAACCCCACCATATGCCGCGAGGCGGATCGCGTGATGACCCATTGGGTTGTCCGGGCCCGCCGGCACGACGGTGGGCAGATCGATACCCTGAGCTTTATAGCGTGCGCGAATATTTGCCGTGGGTGTCCAGGTTGGGTTAGCACGTTTATCCGACACGGTAGTGACCATGGTTGGCGTCAGCGTGTCCCCGCCCAGCTGGCCGATACCGATTGGATAAACGGTCACTTCTTTTTTACCCGGCGGATAATAGTAAAGTCGAAGCTCGGCAAGGTTAATCACGATCCCCTGTCGTGGTGCATCAGGAAGAATGGTCTGAAGCGGGATCGTCAGCACGCTGCCAGCGCGCGGCACGTAAGGATCGACACCGGGGTTGGCCTGCAGCAAGGCCAGAAAGCCGACGTTATATTTTTTGGCAATGGCCTCCAGCGAACCCCCGTTATCTTCAACAACATGAAAACGGTTTTGCCCGACAACGTTGCTGCCAGGGGGGGGGAAGGGGCCAGGTATTTGCGCGTGCAGGCAGCGCAACGGCTACCGTAGCGGCAAGCGCAAGCAGGGTGATCCAGCGAGTGAAACGCGAAGCGGTCATTATCATAATCCCTATAAATGATAAGGTTATTGTTTTATAAAGGGTTAATGATAATTATGGCGAAGAGGTGTGTCGGGAAGATCGGGTGAAGTGCAAAGAGTTTGTAAATTCTCCCCCGTCAGCCTGGCGCTAACGGGGGAGAAGATTACGCGATAGCGTTCTCTTCAAGCTGGCGCATAAAGTTGCGCACCCAGTCCATGCGGGTTTTTCGTTCTGTCAGTTCCTGAGTAAAACGCAGACGCGTCGGGCCGTCCAGGCGGAAGTGCTGCGGCTGTTTTTGCAGCAAACCAATCAACCACATCGGATCGACATGGTTTTTTTCCGCGAACTCAATCACGCCGCCTTTTTCATTCCCTTCGAGCTTACGAATGCCCAGTTTTTGCGCCTGCTGACGGAGTCGCGCGATATCCAGCAGATTTCGCGCGGCATCCGGCAGCAGCCCGAAGCGGTCGATCAGCTCCACCTTAATCTCTTCCAGCTCGTTTTCTTTTTTCGCGCTGGCGATACGTTTGTAGAATGACAGACGGGTATTCACATCAGGAATGAAATCATCCGGCAGCAGGGAAGGCATACGCAATTCCACCTCGGTCTGCTGGCTGGTCAAATCTTCCAGCGACGGCTCGCGTCCGGCCTTCAGCGCATCGACGGCATTTTCCAGCAGTTCCATATAGAGCGAGAAGCCGATGGTCTCCATCGAGCCGCTCTGATCTTCACCCAGCAGTTCACCGGCACCGCGGATCTCGAGATCGTGTGTCGCCAGCGCAAAGCCTGCGCCAAGGTCTTCCAGTGAGGCGATGGCTTCCAGACGCTTTTGCGCGTCGGTGGTCATCGCTTTCGGATGCGGCGTCAGCAGCCAGGCGTAGGCCTGATGGTGCGAACGCCCGACGCGACCGCGCAACTGGTGCAACTGCGCCAGACCAAAGTGATCCGCGCGTTCGATAATAATCGTGTTCGCGGTCGGGATATCAATACCGGTTTCAATGATGGTGGTACACACCAGCACGTTGAAGCGCTGGTGGTGGAAATCATTCATAACCCGCTCCAGCTCGCGCTCGCGCATCTGTCCGTGACCGATAGCGATACGCGCTTCCGGAACCAGCTCCGCCAGCCTGTCCGCCGCTTTTTGAATGTTCTCTACGTCGTTGTAGAGGTAGTACACCTGGCCGCCGCGCAGCACTTCACGCAGGATCGCTTCGCGCACCACCAGATTGTCATACTCGCGGACAAAGGTTTTTACCGCCAGACGGCGCGCCGGTGGCGTGGCGATAATCGACAGATCGCGCATGCCGCTCATCGCCATGTTCAGCGTACGCGGGATAGGCGTTGCGGTCAGGGTCAGGATGTCGACGTCGGCCCGCATCGCCTTGATGCGCTCCTTATGGCGCACCCCGAAGCGGTGCTCTTCGTCGACGATCAGCAGCCCCAGATCTTTCCACTTCACGTCGCTTTGCAGCAGCTTGTGGGTGCCGATCAGGATATCGATTTTACCTTCACTTGCCTGTTCCAGAATTTGCGTCTGCTCTTTGGCGCTGCGAAAACGTGAAAGCATTTCGATGCGCACCGGCCAGTTGGCAAAGCGGTCGCGGAAGTTGTCGAAGTGCTGCTGGGCAAGCAGGGTAGTGGGAACCAGCACCGCCACCTGCTTGTTGTTCTCCACGGCCAGGAAAGCGGCGCGCATGGCGACTTCAGTTTTACCGAAGCCCACATCACCGCACACTAAGCGGTCCATCGCCAGCGGCTGGCACATGTCGCTCAGCACCGCGTTAATGGCCTGCGCCTGATCCGGCGTGGTTTCAAACGGGAAACTGTCGCAGAACAGCTGATACTGCTCTTTATCATGCTTAAACGCATAACCTTCTTTGGCCGCGCGCTGGGCATAGATGTCCAGCAGCTCGGCCGCCACGTCGCGCACTTTTTCCGCCGCCTTCTGGCGCGCGCGCGCCCAGGCGTCGCCGCCCAGCTTGTGCAGCGGCGCATTATCTTCGGCACCGCCTGCATAGCGGCTGATCAGGTGCAGGGACGAGACCGGCACATAGAGTTTGGCGTCGTTGGCGTAGGTCAGCATCAGGTATTCGCCTTTGATGCCGCCCGCTTCAAGGGTCGTCATCCCCTGGTAGCGTCCGACGCCGTGCTCGAGGTGAACGATCGGCTGGCCCGGATGCAGCTCGGCCAGGTTGCGGATCAGCGTGTCCGGATTGATGGTGCGACGGCTATCCTGACGGCGGCGTGCCACGCGCTCGCCGAGAAGGTCGCTTTCGCAAATTAGCGCCAGGTTGTTGAGCGTGTCGATAAACCCATGCTCAGCGGCACCGATCATCAGATAGCGGCCCGTTCCGGTGGCGTCGTCCAGCCGCAAAATACGCTTTGGCGCGATCTTAATGCGGCCAAGCAGTTCGCCTAACGCTTCGCGACGACCTTCGCTCTCAACGGAGAACACCACCGGCCCGGTAAAGGATTCCAGGAACTTGCGCAGATTATCCAGCGGGGATTTTTGCTGCGCCTGAACGGAGAGGTCCGGCAGCGTTTGGAACGCCAGGTTGGTATTGGCCGCTTTATCCGCGAGCGAGTCGGTTCTGAGCTGCATGCGCGGCCAGCGCTTCAGTTCGGTGTTGAGCTCGTCGGTGCGCAGCCAAAGCGTTTCCGGCGGCAGCAGCGGACGCATCGGATCCACGCCACGGTTTTCGAAGCGAGCGCGGGTTTCACTTTCAAAGCGGCTGGCGCTGGCCTCGATATCCCCGGTGTTGACAATCAGCGTGTTCGCCGGGAAATAGCTAAACAGCGCGGGTAGCGGCTCGTTGAAGAACAGGGGCTGCCAGTATTCGATCCCAGCAGGCAGCGTGCCTTTGCTGACCTGCTGATAAATGTGCTCGGCATCGCGCTTCACGTCGAACCTGTCGCGCCACTGGCTGCGGAACAGCTCGATAGCGGTTTTGTCCGTCGGGAATTCATGTGCGGGCAGCAGGTTAATGGATTCCACTTCTTCCAGCGTGCGCTGCGTGTCGGCGTCGAACACGCGCAGGCTGTCGATTTCATCATCAAAGAAATCCAGGCGGTACGGCTGGTCGCTGCCCATTGGGTAAAGATCGAGCAGCGCACCGCGGGTGGCGTATTCCCCGTGCTCCATCACCTGATCGACATGGCGATAACCGGCACCGTCAAGCTGCGCGCGCAGGGCGTCACGTGACAGGCGCTGGCCTTTTTTCATCACCAGCGCGTGGCCGTGAAGATAGCTGTGCGGGCAGACGCGCTGCATCAGCGTATTGACCGGCACAATTAACACGCCGCGCTGCATGGTCGGAAGCTGATACAGCGTTGACAGGCGTGAAGAGATGATCTCCTGATGCGGGGAGAAGCTGTCATACGGCAGCGTTTCCCAGTCGGCCAGGCTGGACACCAGGCTATCGGTGAACTGGCGAATTTCATCGTGCAGGCGCAGGGCGTTTTGCATATCCGGGGCAACCAGAATCACCGGGCCTGGATGACGCTCGGCGATTTCCGCCACCAGCGTGGCGCACGCCGCGCCCGTGAGTTCACCCAGCTGGCGTTGGTCGCCCGCTTTGACAGGTAAGGAATAACGATAGTGTTCAGGCATGGCTATGTCAGAGTCTCTTATGGATATACCAACAGTATTGGGGCATATCACTGATACGCAATGTCTTTATTATCCTCGATCGTTTTGCATTAGCAAATCGTAAGCGTATGGGCGGCAATTCGCCCCCGAAAAGGGGGCGAAAAGGGCATCAACGGGTGGCGGTTGATGGGGAGAGCGTAGCGGGTGGGGAGAAAAAGAGATCGCCAAAGAGAGAGGTGGAAATCTTGCGAATGCCAAGCCCTACAAGGGTGCAGACCAGCAGGCTGGCGAACGGATAGACCAGAATCAGCGTTAACTCGGCCCACACCGGCCAGTACGCGGCATTCATTTCACCAATCAGGAACAGGCTGAATGCCTCTATCAAGATGCGATGCGTGGTGTAAATCGCAATGGTATTCGAACCCACCACATTCAGCAGGTTGCCGGGATGGACGGCATAACGTTGCTCAACGCTGTAGAAAAGCTTCATGATCAGCACAATCGACAGCAGTGAGAGCGGGAGAGGGACGTTTGCAAACCACAGGACTACGGATACCGCCCCGAACGCGACCAGCGCCAGCCAGACGCGACCTATTTCCAGCCCCTTCATCCAGGCCATAAGCTGGGCACCGTACCACGCGCCCAGGCTGTAGTAGATCATATTACGCACGACGCTGTTCATTCCCCACCACGGCAGCGGCAGGAAGTTAATGGCAATGCTCGCCAGCGCCAGCAGGCCCAGAACAGCCAGCTTCCAGCTGCTCAGCAGTTTGCACAGGGTGAAATAGACCACCAGGGCATACAGATACCACAGGCTGGTGCTGGCAGTGAGCATACCCAGAATAAAGCCCGAGACAGAATCAGCGTAGGCCGCATTCGATGACGTTGCCAGTTCACGTTCCGGTGCGAGCCAGGCATTGAGGTGGGTTAGCGCCTGCCACTGAAGTATTCCCCATAGCGCCAGCACCCAGACGATGCTCCAGATGCGCTTGTCGAGACTGGTGCGCCAGTCTACTTCATCAATGTATCGGCGGATCAGAAAGCCGGAGATAAAGAAGAACACCGGCATGCGGAACGGTGCGAGATACAGGTTAAAATAGACCCAGCATTTGGCGAGAAGCCCTGACAGCGGATGCTGCAGCCCGCTGAGATGAGGATAAAAGGTGATGACCGAGTGGTAAATCACCACCAGACAGATGCACAACCCCTTTATCTGATTAATCCATAATGCTTTTTGTTTCATCGGTAACCAATACCTGTTTTGCCATAAACGAACGGGCAATTGTTCTAAAACGACAGCGAGATGTAACGGGTAACTGTCTGTATCGGGACGTTTTTCGGAAAAGGTGGAGGGTGTGCAGAGAAGAAACCGAAAGTACCACCCTGATTTATCTGAGTTTTTCGGAAAAATGATTACCAAAGCTTACGGTTTCAGTCATTTACGCTTAACGGATTCGCTTATATACTCGTGGGTCTGCTATCAGCAAACAGACGGATTTCATGTATCAACCTGTCGCACTCTTCATAGGCTTACGTTACATGCGTGGGCGCGCCGCGGACCGCTTCGGTCGTTTTGTCTCCTGGCTTTCGACTATTGGCATTACGCTTGGCGTGATGGCACTGGTGACGGTGCTTTCCGTCATGAATGGCTTTGAGCGTGAGCTGCAAAACAATATCCTGGGGCTGATGCCGCAGGCCGTTCTCTCCTCAACCAACGGTTCCGTGAACCCGCAACAGCTGCCGGAAAGGGCAGCGAAGTTACAGGGTGTCACGCGCGTTGCGCCATTAACGACCGGCGATGTCGTGTTGCAAAGCGCCCGCAGCGTGGCGGTCGGCGTCATGCTGGGGATTGATCCTGCCCAACAGGATCCGTTGACGCCGTATCTGGTTAACGTGAAGCAATCCGATCTGCAGCCCGGTAAATACAATGTCATCCTCGGCGAACAGCTTGCCGGACAGCTCGGCGTCAACCGTGGTGACCAGCTGCGCGTGATGGTGCCGTCTGCAAGCCAGTTTACACCGATGGGGCGCCTGCCGAGCCAGCGCCTGTTCAACGTGATAGGTACCTTTGCCGCCAACAGCGAAGTCGACGGCTATCAGATGCTGGTGAACATCCAGGATGCGTCGCGCCTGATGCGCTACCCGGCGGGAAACATTACCGGCTGGCGCCTGTGGCTCGATCAGCCGCTCAAGGTCGATACCCTCAGCGAGCAAACGCTGCCGGAAGGTACCAAATGGCAGGATTGGCGTGACCGTAAAGGCGAACTGTTCCAGGCCGTTCGCATGGAAAAAAACATGATGGGGCTGCTGCTGAGCCTGATCGTCGCCGTGGCGGCATTTAATATCATCACCTCGCTGGGCCTGATGGTGATGGAGAAGCAGGGCGAAGTCGCCATTCTGCAAACCCAGGGGCTCACGCCGCGCCAGATTATGGCGGTCTTTATGGTTCAGGGGGCAAGCGCAGGCATCATCGGTGCGCTGCTCGGTGCCGTGCTGGGCGCGCTGCTTGCCAGCCAGCTGAATAACTTAATGCCGATCATCGGCGCGCTGCTTGATGGTGCGGCGCTGCCGGTGGCTATCGAGCCGCTGCAGGTGGTCGGTATTGCGCTGGCCGCGATGGCCATTGCGCTGCTTTCTACGCTTTATCCTTCCTGGCGCGCTGCCGCCACTCAACCCGCTGAGGCTTTACGTTATGAATAAGATCCTGTTGCAATGCGACAACCTGTCCAAACGCTATCAGGAAGGCACTGTGCAGACCGACGTGCTGCACAATGTGAGCTTTAGCGTGGGTGAAGGCGAGATGATGGCGATTGTCGGCAGCTCCGGCTCAGGCAAAAGTACGCTGCTGCATCTGCTGGGCGGGCTGGATACGCCAACTGAAGGTGACGTGATCTTCTCCGGCCAGCCGATGAGCAAGATGTCCTCTGTGGCGAAGGCCGAGCTGCGTAACCGAGAGCTGGGCTTTATCTACCAGTTCCACCACCTTCTGCCGGACTTCACGGCGCTGGAAAACGTGGCGATGCCGCTGCTGATTGGCAAAAAGAAACCGGCAGAAATTAACGCCCGCGCCAGCGACATGCTGAAAGCGGTAGGGCTGGGTCATCGCGGGAACCACCGTCCCTCAGAGCTTTCCGGTGGCGAGCGCCAGCGCGTGGCGATTGCCCGTGCGCTGGTGAACAATCCGCGTCTGGTGCTGGCGGATGAACCTACCGGTAACCTGGATGCGCGCAATGCGGACAGTATTTTCCAGCTTCTGGGCGAGCTGAACGCCTCGCAGGGCACCGCGTTTCTGGTGGTGACCCACGATCTACAGCTGGCAAAACGCATGGGTCGCCAGCTTGAGATGCGCGACGGCCATCTGAACGCGGAACTGACCCTGATGGGAGCAGAGTAATGGCGTCACCGTTATCGCTACTCATCGGTTTACGTTTTAGTCGTGGTCGCCGTCGCGGCGGCATGGTGTCGCTCATCTCCGTGATCTCCACCGTGGGTATCGCGCTCGGTGTGGCGGTATTGATCGTGGGCTTAAGCGCCATGAACGGCTTTGAGCGCGAGCTAAACAACCGCATTCTTGCGGTGGTGCCGCATGGGGAGATCGAGCCGGTTAACCAGCCGTGGACGAACTGGAGCGATGCGCTCACAAAAGTCGAAAAAGTGCCGGGCATTGCCGCGGCCGCGCCCTACATCAACTTTACCGGGCTGGTGGAGAGCGGGGTAAACCTGCGCGCCATTCAGGTGAAAGGTGTCAACCCCGTCCAGGAAGCGCGTCTCAGCGCGCTGCCACAATTTGTGCAGAACGGCGCGTGGGCCAACTTTAAGGCTGGCGAGCAGCAGATCATCATGGGCAAAGGCGTTGCCGATGCGCTGAAGGTGAAGCAGGGCGACTGGGTATCGATCATGATCCCGAACGCCAGCGCCGACCACAAACTGCAGCAGCCTAAGCGCGTGCGCCTTCACGTTGCCGGCATTCTTCAGCTGAGCGGGCAGCTCGATCACAGCTTCGCCATGGTGCCGATGGAAGACGCGCGCCAGTATCTCGACATGGGCGACAGCGTGACGGGCATTGCCATTAAGGTGAACGACGTCTTTAACGCCAACAAACTTGTGCGTGATGCGGGCAGCGTGACCAATAACTATGTCTACATCAAAAGCTGGATCGGCACTTACGGGTATATGTACCGTGATATCCAGATGATCCGCGCCATTATGTATCTGGCGATGGTGCTGGTGATTGGTGTAGCGTGCTTTAATATCGTCTCGACGCTGGTGATGGCGGTCAAGGATAAGAGCGGAGACATCGCCGTGCTTCGTACCCTCGGGGCGAAAGACGGCCTTATTCGCGCCATCTTCGTCTGGTACGGTTTGCTGGCGGGCCTGTTCGGCAGCCTGTGCGGCGTGGTGATTGGCGTGGTGGTTTCCCTGCAGCTGACCCCAATCATCAACGGGATTGAAAAGCTGATTGGCCACCAGTTCCTGTCGGGTGATATCTATTTTATTGACTTCCTGCCGTCTGAACTGCACTGGCTGGATGTTTTTTATGTGCTGGTTACAGCGCTTTTACTGAGTCTGCTGGCAAGCTGGTATCCGGCGCGTCGCGCAAGCCGAATTGATCCGGCGAGGGTACTAAGTGGCCAGTAATTTCGTCATGGTTTAGCGGTCTTTAGGCCGCTGGATCAAACAGAGGAATGCATCATGTATTACGGATTTGATATTGGCGGCACCAAGATTGCGCTCGGCGTGTTTGATAAAGACCTCAAGCTGCAGTGGGAAACCCGTGTTCCCACGCCGCGCGAAAGCTACGACGAATTTTTAACCGCCATTGCCGCTCTGGTGGCGCAAGCCGATGAACGCTTTGGCGTGAAAGGCAGCGTCGGCATCGGCATTCCGGGCATGCCCGAAACCGACGATGGCACGCTGTATGCCGCCAACGTGCCTGCCGCCAGCGGCAAACCGCTGCGCGCCGATCTCTCTGCTCTCCTTGAACGCGATGTGCGTTTAGATAACGATGCCAACTGTTTTGCCCTCTCCGAAGCCTGGGACGATGAGTTCCGTCAGTATCCACTGGTGATGGGGCTGATCCTCGGTACCGGCGTCGGCGGGGGAATTGTGATCAACGGTAAGCCGATTACCGGGCGCAGCTACATCACCGGCGAGTTTGGTCACATCCGTCTGCCGGTGGACGCGCTGGAGGTCGTTGGGCGTGATTTTCCGCTCACCCGCTGCGGCTGCGGCCAGCATGGCTGTATTGAGAACACCCTCTCCGGTCGCGGGTTTGCATGGCTTTACGAACACTTCTATCATCAGAAACTTGAAGCCCCCCAAATCATTACCCTGTGGGAGCAAGGGGATGCGCAGGCGCGTGAGCACGTCGAGCGCTATCTTGATCTGCTGGCGGTGTGTCTGGGAAATATTCTCACCATCGTCGATCCGGATCTGCTGGTGATTGGGGGAGGGCTATCAAACTTTACTGCGATTACGGAACAGCTGTCCGGGCGTTTGCCCCGACATTTATTGCCGGTCGCCCGCGTGCCGCGTATTGAACGCGCGCGACACGGGGACGCGGGAGGCATGCGCGGAGCCGCATTCCTTCATCTCACCGATTAGTCTACGAGGTTTCTATGCTGTCGCGTCGCCAGGGTCGACTCAGCCGTTTTCGCAAAAACAAACGCCGCTTGCGTGAGCGCTTGCGCCAGCGGATCTTTTTCAGAGACAGAATGATGCCAGAAGCGATGGATAAACCCAGAGTGGTGGTGCTGACCGGCGCGGGGATCTCCGCCGAGTCAGGAATTCGAACCTTCCGCGCGGCGGACGGGCTGTGGGAAGAGCACCGTGTCGAGGACGTGGCGACGCCGGAAGGTTTCGCCCGCGATCCGGACCTGGTGCAGGCGTTTTATAACGCCCGCCGCCGTCAGCTTCAGCAGCCTGAGATTGCGCCGAATGCGGCGCATCTGGCGCTGGCTAAGCTGGAAGAGGCGCTGGGGGATCGTTTTCTGCTGGTGACGCAGAATATCGATAACCTGCACGAGCGGGCGGGTAACAAGAATATCATCCACATGCACGGCGAGCTGCTCAAGGTTCGCTGCGCCTGGAGCGGTCAGGTGCTGGACTGGAAAGAGGACGTGCTGCCGGAAGACAAATGCCATTGCTGTCAGTTTCCTGCGCGTTTACGCCCGCACGTAGTGTGGTTCGGCGAAATGCCGCTGGGCATGGATGAGATCTACAGCGCGCTGGCGATGGCGGATGTGTTCATTGCCATCGGCACGTCCGGGCACGTCTATCCGGCGGCGGGATTTGTTCACGAGGCTAAACTCCAGGGCGCGCATACGGTAGAGCTTAATCTGGAGCCGAGTCAGGTGGGCAGTGAGTTTGAAGAAAAACACTATGGCCTGGCAAGTGAAGTGGTGCCCGCTTTTGTGGATAAACTCCTGAAGGGGCTGTAGTTGTGACGGGCGACATCGCGTCGCCCGTCATATCTCAACGACCTGCTTTTAACTTCTGATAATACTCTTCATAAAGACGGCTCGCGTCACCCACGTCGTTCTGCCATTCGCCTTTGCTGACGGTATCAACATCAGGGTACAGCGATTTATCATTCGCGACTTCAGGGCTTAACAGCTTGCGTGCAGCCAGATTTGGCGTCGGGTAGCCGATGGTTTCAGCCACCTGTTTCGCCACGTCGGGGCGCAGCAGGAAGTTAATCAGCTTCAGCGCGCCGTCCACGTTTTTCGCGTTGGCCGGAATCGACAGGCTATCCATCCAGAAGATCCCGCCTTCTTTCGGCCAGACGACCTCCAGCGGCGTACCGGCCTGGCGGGCGACATACGCGGAGCCGTTCCACACCATCCCCAGATTCACTTCGCCTTCCATATACGGGTTTGCCGGGTTATCAGAGTTGAATGCCGCCACGTTAGGCATCAGCTTTTTCAGCTCGTTGTAGGCCGCTTCGATCTCTTTCGGATCGGTGGTGTTACCGGAATAGCCGAGTTTACGCAGCGCTATCTGGAACACCTCACGCGCATCGTCGGTTAACAGCAGGCTACCTTTGTATTCCGGTTTCCACAGATCGGCCCAGCCTGTAACCGTTTTCGGATCGATGGCATCGCTGTTCACGCCAATCGCTGTCGCACCCCAGATGTAAGGAATGGAGTAGTCGTTATTGGGATCGAACGGTTTGTTAAGCATCTCCGGATCGAGGTTTGAAAAATGGGTTAGCTTCGTTTTGTCGATCTTCTGGATCATGCCCTCTTTGCGCATTTTGTCGACAAAGTAGGTGGAAGGCACGACCAGATCGTACGCGCCGTCCTTGTAGGTTTTCAGCTTGGCGTACATGGTTTCATTCGACTCATAGGTCGAGTAGATAACCTTGATGCCCGTCTCTTTGGTGAACTGTTCCAGTAGCCCTGGCGGCACGTATTCGGTCCAGTTGTAGAAGTAGAGCGTTTTGCTGTCATCAGCGTGCGCGGCACCCATGCCAAGCACCAGCGCCGCAGCGGCGAGCATTTTTTTCATTTCATTGTCCCCTGAGATTTTGTTTTATCACGAGCAATAACCTGGCTGGCAATCACCAGAACCAGCGACAACACCAGCAGAATGGTCGCCAGCGCGTTCACCTCAGGTGAGACGCCGACTTTCACCATTGAATAGATCTTCAACGGCAGAATTTCATAGCTCGGCCCGGTCACGAAGGAGGAGACCACCACGTCATCCATCGACAGAGTAAAGCTGAGCAGCCATCCGGCCGCCACGGCAGGCATTGCCAGCGGCAGGATGATTTTACGCAGGATGGTCATCTCGCTGGCGCCCAGATCTTTCGCCGCCTCCAGCATACGCACGTCGAACCCTTTAAGACGCGCAAAGACGGTCACTACCACAAACGGCAGGCAGAAGGTGATATGCGAGAACAGCAGCGACCAGAAGCCAAGCTGTACGCCCAGCAGCATAAACAGCACCAGCAGCGAAATGGCCATGACGATATCCGGCGACATCATCACTACAAACAGCATGCCGCTGACGAACGGTTTGCCGCGAAAGCGGTAGCGGTAGAGCGCGACGGCGGTGAGCGAGCCAATCAGCGTCGCGAAGGTGGCGGAGACGATCGCCATCGTCAGCGAGTGCTGAGCGGCCTGCAGCAGGCTGTCGTTGTTCATCAGCAGGCTGTACCAGTTGGTGGTAAAGCCCTGCCAGTTAATCCCGAACCGCGAGCTATTGAATGAGTTCACGATCAAAATTACGATCGGGATATAGAGCCAGGCATAAATGGCGGTCATGAAACCGCCGCGAAGCAGTCGACCGATCATTCGAGCTCCACCTTTTTATTCAGCAGGCGCGAGGCGCGCCAGTAGACCAGCAGCATCAGGCCCATCACCACCGTCAGCGTAATGCTGGTGGCTGAGCCGAACGGCCAGTCGCGGATGTTGAGGAATTGACTCTTGATCACGTTACCGATCAGCAGGTTTTTCGCACCGCCCATCAGATCCGACACATAGAACAAGCCCATCGCCGGGAGCATCACCAGCAGACAGCCTGCAATAATACCGGGCATCGTCAGCGGAATAATGATGCGGATAAAGGTCTGCAGCTTACTGGCACCCAGATCTCTTGCCGCTTCCAGCAGCGGTTTATCCAGCTTCTCGATGCTGGAGTAGAGCGGCATCACCATAAACGGCAGCAGGATATAAACCAGGCCGACAATCACCGCGCTCGGCGTGAACATAATACGGATTGGCGTATCAATCACCCCCAGCCACAGCAGAAACTCGTTGAGATAGCCTTTCGTGCTCAGGAAGATTTTCAGCCCGTAGATGCGGATTAACGAGTTGGTCCAGAAGGGAACAATCAGTAAAAACAGCAGCAGGGGGCGTACCTTTTGCGGCAGGCCCGCGAGGAACCATGCGAAAGGATAACCCAGCACCAGACAGGCGAGGGTGGCAATCAGCGCCATATTGAGCGAGTGCAGCAGCACGTCAAAATAGAGCGGATCGAGCAGGCGCGTGTAGTTGTCCAGCGTAAAGACCAGCGAAACGAAGTTAGCGTCGTCGCGGGTCAGGAAGCTGGTCGCAACGATCATCAGGTTGGGTAAAAAGACAAACAGCACAAGCCAACCGACGATCGTGGCGATCACCACATTCTGGAATTTACTTGTGTTCTTCATCAGCCAGCACAACCTCCCAGCTTTCTACCCAGTTGATAACCATTTTCTGGTCGAGAGAGTGGTCGAAGTCAGGGTCATCCTCATTAAAGAACTCGCTGACCATCACCATCTTGCCGTTTTCCAGCTCAACAACGGACTCCAGCGTCATCCCTTTGTAGTTGCGCTCGCGGATATAGCCGATTAACCCTTCGGCCTCGGTATTGCCATGAATTTCCTCGACGCGCAGATCTTCCGGGCGCAGCAGGACGTGAAGCTTTTGTCCCTTTTCAACGGGGAAATTCACCGTGATAGTGCACTCACGGCCTTCAACGCTGGCGCGCACACGCTGGTCGTCCAGGCGTTCAATCACCGTGGCGTCGAAGATATTGATCTCACCGATGAAGCTGGCGACAAACAGATTCTTCGGCTCTTCGTAGATTTCGCGCGGCGTGCCGTCCTGCTCGATTTTGCCGTCGCGCATCACCACAATGCGGTCGGACATGGTCAGGGCTTCTTCCTGGTCGTGGGTCACAAAAACAAAGGTAATGCCCAGCTTACGCTGTAAGGCTTTCAATTCGTTCTGCATCTGCTTGCGCAGCTTGTAATCCAGCGCGGAGAGGGATTCATCCAGCAGGAGCAGACGCGGCTTGTTGACCACGGCGCGAGCGATGGCGACGCGCTGCTGCTGGCCGCCGGAAAGCTGATGGGGTTTACGCTGGGCAAACTCTTCCAGTTGCACCATCCGCAGGGCTTCGGTGACGCGCGGTGGGATCTCGGCGGCAGGTGTTTTTTGCATCCGCAGACCAAACGCGACGTTCTCAAACACGGTCATGTGCGGGAACAGGGCGTAGCTCTGAAAGACGGTATTGACGTGTCTGTCTTCTGCGGGAACCTGGGTAATATCCTGGTTCTCAAGATGGATATGGCCGTTATCAACGCTTTCCAGCCCGGCGATAAGGCGCAGTACGGTGGTTTTGCCGCAGCCAGAGGGGCCAAGCAGCGTCAGAAACTCACCGTCGTTGATGGTGAGCGTGAGGTCGGAAATAACGTCTTTACCATCAAAGTTTTTACGAATTCGTTCCAGTTGCACCAGCGGTGAGCGTGAACGGGATTGTGTATTCAATTTTTGCGCTGTCCCATATAGACGCCTCAGGCAGCAGACCGAAGCGGGGTTTGTGTGTAACCACCTTGGTGACTCGTAATGAGGGCGGACATTCTACGGCAATCCCCTGCAATCGCCAATCCTTGTCACTGATTCATAAGCTACATTTATAAACACTGCATGACATAAACGAAAAAAGTTCTCGTTTGCGGGATAAAAGTGACCTGACGCAATATTTGCGTTTTGATGCTTATTGATAATGTTGTCACAAAAAGTGAGGGTGACTGCATGGATAAATTACTTGAGCGTTTTTTACAGTACGTTTCGCTGGATACCCAATCTAAACCGGGTGTTCGCCAGGTGCCGAGCACCGAAGGCCAGTGGAAGTTATTAAACCTGCTTAAAGAGCAGCTTGACGCCATGGGGCTGGTCAACGTCACGTTAAGCGAGAAAGGCACTGTGATGGGAACGCTGCCTGCCAATGTCGACGGGGATATCCCGGCAATTGGCTTTATCTCCCATGTCGACACCTCTCCGGATTTTAGCGGTAAACATGTGAACCCGCAGATTGTTGAAAACTACCGCGGCGGCGATATCGCGCTGGGTATTGGCGATGAAGTGCTCTCGCCGGTAATGTTCCCGGTTTTGCATCAGCTGCTGGGCCAGACGCTGATCACCACTGACGGCAAAACGCTGCTGGGGGCGGATGACAAGGCGGGCATTGCGGAGATCATGACGGCGCTGGCGGTGCTGAAAGGCAAAAATATCCCGCACGGTGATATCCGCGTGGCCTTTACGCCAGATGAAGAGGTGGGCAAGGGCGCAAAACATTTCGACGTCGAGGCCTTCAATGCGAAGTGGGCCTATACCGTTGACGGCGGCGGTGTCGGTGAACTCGAGTATGAGAACTTTAACGCCGCGTCGGTGACGATTAAGATTGTGGGGAACAACGTTCACCCAGGCTCCGCGAAAGGTGTGATGGTGAATGCGCTGTCGCTGGCGTCGCGTATTCATGCTGAGGTTCCGGCGGAAGAGAGCCCTGAAGTGACGGAAGGGTATGAAGGTTTCTATCACCTGACCAGCATCAAAGGTACCGTGGACAGCGCGCAGATGCACTACATCGTTCGCGATTTCGACCGCAAGGCCTTTGAGGCGCGCAAGCGTAAGATGATGGAGATCGCCAAGAAGGTGGGGAAAGGGTTACACCCTGATTGCTATATTGAGCTGATCATAGAAGACAGCTATTACAATATGCGTGAGAAGGTGATGGAGCATCCTCATATCCTCGACATCGCTCAGCAGGCCATGCGCGACTGTGACATTGAACCGCAGCTGAAGCCGATTCGCGGTGGTACTGATGGCTCGCAATTGTCGTTTATGGGATTACCTTGCCCGAACCTGTTTACCGGCGGGTATAACTACCACGGCAAGCATGAGTTTGTGACGCTGGAAGGAATGGAAAAAGCGGTGAAGGTGATTGTGCGGATAGCGGAGTTAACCGCGAAGCGGTGAAAAATCGCCCGGTGGCGGCTGCGCCTTACCGGGCCTACGTTCGGATTGTAGGCCCGGTAAGCGAAGCGCCACCGGGCAGAAAGGCAAGGAGCGCCATGTCAAACTACCGTCGCCATTACGTCCCGGGTGGAACCTGGTTCTTCACCGTTAACCTTCAAAACCGCCAAAGCGATTTGCTTACTCGTCACATTGATAGCCTGCGTGCTGCCACCTCTATGGTTAAACGCGCGAAGCCCTTAACCATAAACGCCTGGGTTATCCTTCCCGAACATATGCACTGTATCTGGACCTTACCGGAAGGCGACAGCGACTTTTCGGCCCGCTGGCGGGATATTAAAAAAACGTTTAGCCGCAACATCGACATGCGCCACATATGGCAGCCGCGTTTCTGGGAGCACACCATTCGCAATGAACAGGATTACCGGCGGCATGTGGATTACGTCTATATCAATCCGCTGAAGCATGGCTACGTCAGTAAGGTTCGCGACTGGCCGTATTCAACGTTTCATCGGGACGTACGGGAAGGGTTATATCCAGAGGATTGGGCCGGAGAGATCGAGGATTTTGCGGCAGGTGAGCGGAAGTAAAAAGCCGGGTGGCGGCTGCGCCTTACCCGGCCTACATTCGGATCGTAGGCCCAGTAAGCGAAGCGCCACCGGGCATTACAGCGACTTAGTCCTCAAAAAACCAATACCCGCTGTTCACCAGCGCGGCCAGCATTGCGAGGAATGACGGGTCTTCCAGCGCGTCGCCAAACGTTTCGGCGTGCAACACCTGATGGCTGGCGATGGCTTCCAGCGCCGGACGGTGCGGAGAGTCCAGCTTTTCGCCGTTCACGAAGACATCTTCACCAATGCGCAGCACGCGTAACCCGCCGAGGCGAACCAGCTTGTCACCCTGTTGCAGGGCATCATAAATCTCATCGGCCTGATACGGTGGCTCCGGCGGCGCAACGTCCAGCTCGTGGCGTGACTGGCTGACAAACTCACCAAACCACTGTTTGAAATGTTCCGGCTCGTTGATCAAATCCAGCATCATGCCGCGCAGCTTATCAAGCTCTTCCGGCAGGATGTCAGCAGGGTGTTCACGCGATGGCACGTCCGGATCGCTGTAGCGGTAGCTGCCCAGCTCGCGCTGCAGAACATAGTCAGCGAAGCCGCTGATCATTTCGCGACCGCTTGGCGCGCGGAACCCCACGGAGTAGTTGAGCGAGTTTTCCAGGGAGTAACCTTCGTGCGGGAATCCCGGCGGAATGTAGAGAATATCACCCGGCTCCAGCTCTTCGTCGATGATCCCTTCAAACGGGTCAACCTGAAGCAGGTCCGGATGCGGGCAGTGCTGTTTCATCGGCACTTTGTCACCCACGCGCCAGCGACGGCGGCCGGTACCCTGAATGATAAACACGTCGTACTGATCCAGATGCGGGCCAACGCCGCCACCGGGAACGGAGAAGGAGATCATCAGATCGTCCATTCGCCAGTCGGGCAGGGCGCGGAACGGGCGCATTAAGGCGGCGGTAGGCTCATGCCAGTTGTTGACCGCCTGCACCAGTAAAGACCAGTTATTTTCGCCCAGGTGATCGTAACTTTCGAAAGGACCGTGGCTGACCTGCCATTTTCCGTCCTGGTGGCTCACCAGGCGGCTGTCGACTTCATTTTCCATAGCCAGGCCGGCCAGCTCGTCAGGGGAGATAGGGTCGACAAAATTGCTGAACCCGCGTTTGAGAACCACCGGGCGTTTTTGCCAGTAGCGCTCGATAAACTCGGGCCAGTTAAGTGCTAAATGATATTCCATATTTTTTTATTCCGCAGGCTCTTATTGAGTCGGATTATAACGGAAGCTCAGGAGCCTGAGTGCGAGATCCGCGCATTTTTCACATAACGGGTCAAGTATCGTTCGATGTGGGATGCTGGCGGCCAAAAATAGCCTCCATTCGCGCACCGCCCAGCAGGCTTTCACCCGTTTCAATTTTACCATCGTACTGATCGACAATCTCACGGGCGACGGCTAACCCCACTCCCTGACCCGGACGCAGCGTATCGGCGCGTTGACCCCGATCAAACACCACTTCACGTTTATTTCGGGGAATGCCAGGCCCATCGTCTTCAACGATGATGTGCAGCTCGTTATCCGTCTGGCGCGCGGACACTTCCACAAACTCCAGACAATATTTACAGGCGTTATCGAGCAGGTTACCCATCACTTCCATGAAATCATTTTTCTCGCCCACGAAGCTGATTTCCGGCGAGATATCGAGGCTGATGTTCACCCCTTTACGCTGATACACCTTGTTCAGCGCGGAAGTGAGGTTGTCCAGTAAAGGCGCCACCGGATGCAGCTCGCGGCTCAATAACGCACTTCCTGAACGCATGCTGGCGCGATGGAGATAATAGCCAATTTGCTGCGAGATGCGACTGATCTGCTCAAGCATCACAGGCTCTGCATCATCAACGCTGAGCGTTGAGCTACGCATGGAACGCAGCGTGCTCTGCATGACCGCCAGAGGCGTCTTAAGGCTGTGCGTCAGGTCGGTGAGCGTGGTGCGGTATTTATCATAGCGTTCGCGCTCGCTTTTCAGCAGGCGGTTAAGATTACGTACCAGGCTGGTGAGTTCGCGCGTGGTGTCCGGGTTGAGCTTTTCACGATGATGTTCTTCCAGCTCGCGAACCTCTTTGGCCAGTGATTCTATCGGACGCAAACTCCACCATGCTGCGACCCACAGCAAAGGGATAACCAGCAGAAGATTGGCGGCCAGAACATACACGAACCAACTCCAGACCATGTAAGAACGTTTAAGCTCAACCGGAATGGTGTCGATCACCACGATGGTCAGTTGCGGCATGTTCATAGTAGCGGGATAGAGATTAATGGCGACGGAGTGGGTCATCTCCGTGTCGTCGTCATCCTCGCGTATCTCATTCAGCTTTAGCTGAAGGGCGCGATCGTCATGCAGCAATGCGCTGGTTGAATTGAGATCGGCCTCAATCTCATGAAAACCATTCGTCCTGAGCCATTCCGGGCGAATGCGTTTTTTCAACCAGGGGACGTCGCGCTGAGCCCACAGCAGTTTGCCTTTTTCATCATAAATTAACGCCAGCGTTGGGCTTTGCTGATTGAGGTGCTCAGGCATATCCACGGTAATGTGGTTATCTTCCCACTTCGCCAGGGTATAAAACAGGTTACTTTCGCCGCGTAACAGACGGAAGGTCGTTTTATCGAAGCTCACGCTATACCCGACCAGCGCCACTAACCCATAGGAAAGAGAAAGCACCAGCACCACGGCAGCGGTTGCCAGCAGAAAGCGAACCCGCAGCGAAAGGGGCAGAAAGTGTCGTGAAATCCCTTTCATTAGCGTAATTCGAAGAGGTAACCCTGACCACGAACCGTGGTGATCACGTCCTGCGGGTATTGCGCCTGAATTTTTTTGCGCAAACGTCCCATCAGTACGTCAATGGTGTGGCTCTCCCGTAACTCGGCATCCGGGTAAAGCTGGAGCATTAAGGAATCCTTGCTCACCACTTTGCCGTTATTACGGATAAGCGTCTCCATGATGGTGTATTCGAATGCCGTCAGCTTGACCACTTCATTATTAATAGAAAATTCGCGGCGGGAAAGATCAACCTGGAATGGCGGAAGGGAGATAACCTGCGAAGCATGACCGCTGTTGCGACGTAACAGCGCCTGCATGCGCGCAGCGACTTCTTCGATATGAAACGGCTTCGTCACGTAGTCGTCCGCACCCGCGCTGAGCACTTCCACTTTATCCTGCCAGCCTTCACGGGCGGTCAGGACCAGCACCGGCAGTGAGACGTCATGGCTGCGCCAGCGACGGATCAGCGAGAGACCGTCTTCATCCGGCAAGCCTAAATCGACAATGGCGATATCCGGCAGGTGTTCATTGAGATAATAATCGGCTTCTTTTGCATCTTCAGCATCGTCCACCTGATGTCCCATCTCCTGAAGCTGAACTTTCAGGTGATGACGTAGCAATGCGTTATCCTCAACAACCAGTACGCGCATCATCTCTTCTCCCTAAATAATTGGTATGAATAGTTTAACGCTGATTATGTTGTTGTGGTGATAAACATTGACTAAACCGGGGAAAAGCATCCCCCTTTTCGGGTGAAAAGGGGGAGAAGGGGTTACTTCAGCTCGTCAACCATCGTGACGGCGCGACCAATATAGTTCGCCGGGGTCATCGCCTTGAGACGCGTTTTCTCGTCCTCCGGCAGTTCCAGACCGTCGATAAACTGCTTCATGCCTTCAGCGTCCACGCGTTTGCCACGGGTCAGCTCTTTCAGCTTCTCGTACGGTTTTTCAATGCCGTAACGGCGCATCACGGTCTGGATTGGCTCTGCCAGCACTTCCCAGTTGTGATCCAGTTCGTCCAGCAGACGATCGCGGTTCACTTCCAGTTTGCTCACGCCTTTCAGGGTGGACTGATAGGCGATCAGCGCGTAGCCAATGCCTACGCCGAGGTTACGCAGTACGGTGGAGTCAGTCAGGTCACGCTGCCAGCGGGAAACCGGCAATTTGCTCGCCATATGCTGCAGCATGGCGTTTGCCAGGCCCAGGTTGCCTTCGGAGTTTTCGAAGTCAATCGGGTTCACTTTGTGCGGCATGGTGGACGAACCGATTTCACCGGCGATGGTTTTCTGTTTGAAGTGGTTCAGCGCGATGTAGCCCCACACGTCACGATCGAAGTCGATCAGGATGGTGTTGAAGCGGGCGATGCAGTCAAACAGTTCCGCGATATAGTCGTGCGGCTCGATCTGGGTGGTGTATGGGTTCCACTGAATGCCCAGAGAGGTCACGAACTCTTCGCTGAACTGGTGCCAGTCCACTTCCGGATAGGCGGCGATGTGGGCGTTATAGTTGCCAACGGCACCGTTGATTTTGCCGAGGATCTCAACCTGTTCCAGCTGACGATACTGACGCTCCATACGGTATGCCACGTTCGCCATCTCTTTACCCATGGTAGATGGGGTAGCTGGCTGGCCGTGGGTACGGGAAAGCAGCGGAATGTCGCGATATTCCACAGACAGCGCTTTCACCGCGTCGATGATTTTACGCCAGTATGGCAGCACGACTTCTTTGCGCGCGGTGGAGAGCATCAGCGCGTGAGACAGGTTATTGATGTCTTCAGAGGTACAGGCAAAGTGAATGAATTCAGACACGGCGTGCAGGGCAGGAACGCTTTCCACTTTCTCTTTCAGGAAATACTCAACCGCCTTCACATCGTGGTTGGTGGTGCGTTCAATGGTCTTAATGCGCGCAGCATCTTCTTCATTGAAGTCAGCAACGATTTTATCAAGGTAATCGTTTGCCTTTTCGTCAAAAGCAGGAACTTCCTTGATTGCTGCCTGGGCGGCCAGCTTCTGCAGCCAGCGTACTTCAACCTGAACACGGAACTTCAGCAAACCATATTCGCTGAAGATCCCGCGCAGCGCGCTGACTTTATCGCCGTAGCGTCCATCGACAGGGGATACGGCGGTCAGTGAGGATAATTCCATAATTCGCAACTCCGGGAGGTTAACAATGAGCAAGAATTTGTTTTGCCTGAGTGGTCAGGCGATTACGAGAAAACATTAACTGCAGGCGGCCGCCGCCGACCTGGTGCCACAGCACGGCGGCGCGGATGCCCGCCAGCAGCGAGGCGCGAACCTTCGCTTGAACCTGTGGACTTTGCAGTACCGCAGGAGAACCGGTGACCTGAATGCGCGGGCCTAGCGGGCTGATGACGTCGACATAAATCCCCGCCATCGCGCTCAACAGCGTTTCCGACTGCAGGTCAAAATGATCGAGCTGACGCTGCAGTCCGGCAATGCGATCGCCCAGCGTATTCATTGCGCCTTTTGCGGCGTTCAGCTTACGTTCCAGTACCATCAGGCTTAACGTGTAGCGGGTTAATTCCGCGTTTAACCCCTGACGGTTGCTGGCATTGAGCACGCCGAGCAGGGTTTCAAGACCGAGACGAAGATTGGCTTCACTGCCGCCGAAAACACCCAGCGTAGAGCCCGGGTTGAGATCGATAACGCTGTTAAGTGAAACGTGCAGGGCATCGGCGTCGCAGTGACCCTGATGCGCCAGCTGTTGCACCAGACGGGCTGACTGGCAAATTCCCGCCAGCGCCAGGGTGATGTCATAGTAGTTCTTCGCCACACGGTCTCCTTTATGTGTGCAATCGTATTAAACAGCAGGCAGCGGCAGGCGCTGTTCAATGATCCCGCCGCCCAGGCAGATCTCACCGCTGTAGAAGACAGCGGACTGACCTGGAGTGACGGCTGCGACCGGCTCGTCGAAACGCACGTCAATGCGATCGTCATCAAGCGCGGTAATGGTGCAGGGAATGTCGGTCTGACGGTAGCGTGTTTTCACCGTGCAGCGGAGCGTGCCTTTCAGCGGCTCGCGATCGACCCAGTGCAGCTGCTGCGCGATAAGCCCAACGGACATAAGACGCGGATGATCGTGGCCCTGGGCGACAACCAGAATGTTGTTTTCAACATCTTTGTCGACGACGTACCACGGATCTTCACTACCTTCTTTGGTCCCGCCGATACCCAGACCTTTACGCTGGCCGAGCGTGTGGTACATCAGACCTTGATGCTGGCCAATCTCTTCACCGTCGACGGTGACAATTTTACCCGGCTGTGCAGGCAGGTAACGTCCCAGGAAATCGCGGAATTTGCGCTCGCCGATGAAGCAGATGCCGGTGGAGTCTTTTTTCTTGGCGGTAATCAGGTCCAGCTCTTCGGCGATTTTACGCACTTCCGGCTTTTCCAGCTCGCCGACTGGGAACAGGCTTTGGGCAATCTGTTCGTGGCTCAGCGTGTAAAGGAAGTAGCTCTGATCTTTATTGCCGTCCAGACCGCGCAGGAGCTGGCTTTTGCCATTCACATCTGCGCGACGCACGTAGTGACCGGTCGCAATGTAGTCTGCGCCCAAATCTTCTGCGGCGAATTCCAGGAAGGCTTTGAATTTGATCTCTTTGTTGCAGAGAATATCGGGGTTCGGCGTGCGGCCCGCTTTGTACTCTTCCAGGAACAGTTCAAAGACGTTGTCCCAGTATTCCGCCGCAAAGTTTACGGTGTGCAGTTCAATGCCAAGCTTGTCGCACACGGCCTGCGCATCGGCGAGATCCGCAGCGGCAGTGCAATATTCCTCACCATCATCTTCCTCCCAGTTCTTCATGAACAGGCCTTCCACCTTATAGCCCTGTTGCTGTAACAGGTAGGCGGAAACGGAGGAATCGACACCGCCGGACATGCCGACGATCACTTTTTTCTGGCTATTATCTGACATGGAATACTCACGACATTGAACTTCAAGGCGGCGTATTCTATCACGCCCCCCCACCGTTGACACCCTCTGTAAACGGCCAGTTAAATTCTCCGATGACATCCAGCGGCAGGCGAAGCGCAGACTGCCAGCAGCGGATGCTTTCCGCAACCAGCGGCGAGCGCAGGTTTGGCGCGTTCAGGATCTCGTCGGCGGTCACCCACAGGCAGCGATCGATATCGTCATCGTGCGGTTCAGTGGCGCACGTTTCGCTAAGCTCAACGGTGAATAAAAAACGCAGGAAGGGGGTGCTATCGGGCGCGATCCACTGGTGCATACGGATGAAATGCTGGGGCTCAGCGTGAATGCCGGTCTCTTCCCACAGCTCACGCTTCGCTGCCTGGAGTAGGGTTTCATTGGCTTCAAGATGCCCGGCAGGCTGGTTCCACAGCGCTTTGCCGTTGATGCTCTCTTCAACAACAAGGAATTTGCCCTGGGCGTGAACCACACAGGCGACCGTAACATGAGGTTTGAACATCGTTTCTCCTTAAGGGACAGCGTCCCGCCATTCGCCGTTCGCCAGTGAATCCAGCGTGTAGCTGCCCATGGCGTAGCGAATCAGACGCAGGGTAGGGAAGCCAACGTGTGCCGTCATCCGGCGAACCTGACGGTTGCGGCCTTCGTAAAGGGTGATTTTAAGCCAGCTTGTCGGAATGGATTTACGTTCACGAATCGGCGGATTGCGCGGCCACAGCCATTCCGGCTCATTCACGCGCTCAATATCCGCGGGCAGGGTGGGACCGTCATTTAACGTCACGCCGCTGCGCAACGTCGCCAGCGTCGCGTCATCCGGTTCGCCTTCAACCTGCACAAAGTAAATTTTCCCGGTACGTTTACCCGGTTGCGTGAGCTTTGCCTGCAATGCGCCGTCGTTGGTTAAGACCAGTAGCCCTTCGCTGTCGCGGTCCAGTCGCCCGGCGGCGTAAACGCCCTGCACGGGGATGTAGTCCTTCAGCGTGCTGCGCCCGGCCTCGTCGGTGAACTGCGGCAAAACATCGTAGGGTTTATTGAACAGAATCACCCGCGTCGGCTGGGTTTCTTGCGGTCTTCTGGTGGCTTGTCGCGAGCTGAATCGCTCAACCCGGTGTTTTGTAAAAGAAGTTTTCTTCATGGTATTTTCAGGCGTTATCAATTGCCGCATTATAGCCTAATAACGAAGACCTTTCATGGCGTCGGACATTCAGGTACTATCGAAGGGCTCATTACAATTTATTAACATAAGATCAGTAACAACCAGAAGCGCTCGAAGGAGAGGTTAATGGAAAGCAAAGTAGTTGTTCCGGCGGAAGGTAAAAAGATCACCCTGCAAAACGGCAAGATTAACGTTCCTCACAATCCGATTATCCCGTTCATTGAAGGCGACGGTATCGGTGTAGACGTTACCCCGGCAATGCTGAAAGTGGTTGATGCCGCTGTTGAGAAAGCCTACAAAGGCGAGCGTAAAATTTCCTGGATGGAAATTTACACCGGTGAGAAATCGACTCAAGTTTATGGCCAGGACGTCTGGCTGCCAGCAGAAACGCTGGACCTGATCCGCGACTACCGCGTTGCTATTAAAGGCCCACTGACGACGCCAGTTGGCGGCGGTATCCGTTCCCTGAACGTGGCGCTGCGTCAGGAGCTGGACCTGTACGTGTGTCTGCGTCCGGTTCGTTACTATCAGGGCACCCCAAGCCCGGTTAAGCACCCTGAACTGACCGATATGGTTATCTTCCGCGAAAACTCAGAAGACATCTACGCGGGTATTGAATGGAAAGCGGACTCTGCTGACGCAGAAAAAGTGATTAAATTCCTGCGCGAAGAGATGGGCGTGAAGAAAATTCGCTTCCCTGAGCATTGCGGTATTGGCATCAAGCCATGCTCTGAAGACGGTACTAAACGTCTGGTGCGTGCGGCCATCGAATACGCAATCACCAACGACCGTGACTCTGTGACCCTGGTTCACAAAGGCAACATCATGAAGTTCACCGAAGGCGCGTTCAAAGACTGGGGCTACCAGCTGGCGACCGAAGAGTTCGGCGGTGAGCTGATCGACGGCGGCCCGTGGCAGAAGATCAAGAACCCGAACACCGGCAAAGAGATCATCATTAAAGATGTGATCGCCGATGCGTTCCTGCAGCAGATCCTGCTGCGTCCTGCTGAATACGACGTAATCGCCTGTATGAACCTGAACGGTGACTACATCTCTGACGCCCTGGCAGCGCAGGTTGGCGGTATCGGTATCGCCCCTGGCGCGAACATCGGCGACGAGTGCGCCCTGTTTGAAGCGACCCACGGTACTGCGCCTAAATACGCAGGCCAGGACAAAGTGAACCCAGGCTCAATTATTCTGTCCGCAGAGATGATGCTGCGTCATATGGAATGGTTCGAAGCCGCAGACCTGATCGTTAAAGGTATGGAAGGCGCGATTAACGCGAAAACCGTAACTTACGATTTCGAACGTCTGATGGAAGGCGCTAAGCTGCTGAAATGTTCAGAGTTTGGCGACGCGATTATCGCGAATATGTAATCCAGATTCTGGGTTAAACAAGAGCGGGGGCCTGAGGGTTCCCGTTTTTTTTGCCTTTGCGACGTTGACTCCAGGCTTTGGTCAGGGGATATACTCGCTACAATCCTCTTTAACTGTCAGACTCAAGAATGATTATGAACAACGAAATCCCACTTAAATTTTATGACATCGTCGATGAATACTCGACGGAATCGGCTGAAACTGTGAGCGACTCTGAGCGTGACGGCCTGGCACATTATTTCCAGCTGTTGCTTACCCGTTTGGCAAATAACGAGGAGATCAGCGAAGAAGCCCAGCAAGAGATGGCCAGCACAGCAGGGATCCGCACGATGCGTATAGATGATGTTGCGAACTTCCTTAACCAGTGGGGCAACGAGTAACGCCGGGGTGCCGTCTGAATGAGAGTTGCATGCCAACGTCATCTATTAATGTTTTGATGTCGGAAGATATTAAGTCCCGATAATTAACTTCCTGAATATGCATAGTGGCTAACGCATTTTTCAGTGCGTTAGCCATTTATCAATGCCCCAGGAATCTTATTCCGTGAATACTTCCAGCTTAAAACCAATACTGGTGGTTTCATTTGCATGGCTTAAGTACAATTTATTTTCCTCTTATACTGACCTTTGCTACAGTGACAAGAGTTGTCAGCCAGGGATATCAGGCGTGATAAGGTGGATTAGCTCGTGCATGTGAAAAACGCGTTTAACACAACAACCATTACCGTCATCATCGTCTCACTGATTATTTCGCTGTCGCTTGTCGTTCAGATCGCCACGTCCAGACAGCAATCAATTCAACAAATTAATACCAGCGTTGCCAACCTGAGCCATACCCTTGATGTGTACACGGAGGGGATTATGCGCCAAAGTGAAATGTTGATTACCACTGTCTCTGACATGATTGAAATTTATGGCATGACGCCGCAGCAGGCTGTGAATATTCAGCGGATAATAACAAATCAGGATGATTTACTTTCTCAGATAAATAATGTTGTCGTCTACGATGCGAAAGGGGATATCTTCACGGCATTGCATGAGGGGTTTTCCGGTTCCCGTATAGGGGCTGACAGGCCATTTTTTGTGTATCACAAAGAAAATAAAAATTCGCAGATTTTTATTGGTCAACCCGTGGTGAGCAGAACAAACGGTAAATGGGTGATTACCATCAGTCGACGCCTGGAAACGCACTCGGGGGCCTTTAACGGGGTTGTCGTGGTTACGCTGGGTATCGAAAACTTTCTTGCGCTATATGGACAGATTAACATTGGTCATTCTGGGGTTATCGGTTTAACGACGCAAACAGGTGTATTACTGGTTCGGCACCCTTTTAAAAATAACTATATTGGCGCGATTGTTTCTGACTCACCCCTCTTTAAAGAGTATCTGAAGGTACAGAATGCCGGGATAGCCAGTTCCGTCTCGCGGTTTGATAAAATCGAACGCATCTACGCGTTTGAGAAAAACAGACGCTATGGTTTGGTGACGACCGTGGCGGTCAGCAAGGAGGAGGCGCTGTCTCCCTGGCGCAAGCAGGCCATTCAGCTCGCCGTCGTTATTCTTATTTTAACCGCCGTGCTGATCGTGGCTTCCTACTTTTTGTATGTAGACTTATCCAGAAAAAACCGGGTTAACAAAGAGCTTCAGATCATTGCCTCTGAAGATGCATTGACCGGGCTTTTCAATCGCCGCGCATTTGATGAAAAGATCCTGTCTGAAATTGCGCGCTGTGCGGCTGACAATTCCCCGATTTCGGTGCTGATCGTGGATGCGGATTTCTTCAAAAAATACAATGACAACTACGGGCACCCGGAAGGGGATCGCTGTCTTAGCCTTCTGGGAGAGTGTCTCAGGAAAAGCCTTACCCGGAACAACCAAATTGTGGCGAGATACGGCGGTGAGGAATTTGCGCTCATCTTGCCTGACACCGATATCGAGGAGGCGTGTCGCCTTGGCAAATCGATTATTCGCAATGTCTGTTCCCTGAATATTGAACACGATTTCAGCCCCTTTGGGCGGGTAACGGTAAGCGTAGGGGTCTCAACCGCGCGTGCCGTGGAGATTGCAGGCAGTCAGCAGAACATTATTATTGCTGCCGATCGTGCGCTCTATCAGGCAAAACGGGCCGGACGAAACCAGCACGCCTTTATTGCGGTATGACGTGTCTGTCTTGCAGGCAAAAAAAAAGCCCACTCAAGAGTGGGCAAGAAATACTGGA
This sequence comes from Colias nastes, assembly GCA_907164665.1. Lineage (NCBI taxonomy): Eukaryota > Metazoa > Arthropoda > Insecta > Lepidoptera > Pieridae > Colias > Colias nastes. Next base: position 760,088 of record CAJQZM010041863.1, on the reverse strand, counting down.
AGCAATGTGAGCAATGTCGTACTGAATACCTGAGTGTTTCACTCAACTATTCAGTGTTGAGAAAGATAATCTTTCTCAACAAAAGATGCAACCCCACATTTCATGTGGAACGGCATTTTTATAGCTCAGATTTTACTCAATCAAACCCTGTGATGCTTATCACAAATTTCCTTTCTTAAATCCTGTGCTATCCTTTTCTGTGTCGTTGATTTAATGACAAAAACCATACAGAGAGGAAAGCTATGGGAATTTTATCCTGGATTATCTTTGGGCTGATTGCGGGGATCCTGGCGAAGTGGATTATGCCGGGCAAAGATGGTGGTGGGTTCTTCGTAACCGTCATACTGGGGATCGTGGGTGCAGTCGTTGGCGGCTGGATCAGTACCCTGTTCGGGTTTGGCAAAGTAGATGGCTTCAATTTTGGCAGCTTTGCCGTCGCGGTGATTGGCGCCCTGGTGGTTCTGTTTATCTACAGAAAAATCAAAAGCTAAATCTATTATTCGCTAAAAAAGGCTGCCTGATGGCGGCCTTTTTACATTGGAGGTTTACCACCAGCCGAACTGTGAACCGGCGACAGCCACGATTGCCACGATCAACATAATGATGGTTGTTTTTCTCATTTATGCCCCCGGCGCAGCGTAACCGCCAATGAAAAACCACGCTAAAAAAATCACCGCCGTTATAAAAATAACAACCGGGAAGAGGATCCCTATTCTCATGCCATCACCTTTATCGTTTTACGAAACGCCGTAGAGTGTACGGCGTTAATCCATCGTGAGAAAGCGTGTTTTACTTTTTCCTTTTTTGTCTTGATACATCGCCATATCTGCCGCCTGTAACGCGCTGTCCGCATCGGTGCTGGCGGGATCAACTTCGACGATGCCCAGACTCGCACCCGGATACACAATATGAACCTGACCGAGCCAGTATTCGCCCGCAATGCGAGCGCTAAGCCGGGTTTTCAGCAGATTAACCTGCGTCCTTTCGGCTTCTTCCGTGCTTTGACTCAGACAAGCTACCAGAAACTCATCGCCGCCTAATCTTCCGACGATCTCGTCCTCGGTCTGTTCGTCAGTGAGTCGTTTGCCCACTTCGATCAGGAATCGATCGCCCGTCTCATGCCCGAAGCGATCGTTAATCAGTTTGAAATCATCCAGATCGATAAACGCAATAATGGCGTTGCGTTTAAGGTGTTTAGCTAAGGAAAACAGGGTAGTGAGATTCTCGAAAATCGCCCGACGGTTGGGCAACCCCGTGAGGGCATCGGTATACGAGTGGGCGATGAGCGCTGCATTGGCCTCGCGAAGCTGGGCCACCAGGGACTCTTTCTGAATGTACTGTGCAATTAAACCGGCAAACAGTTTCAGCACTTGCTCACCGCGTTCACTAAGCTGCTTTTTTTCTGTGCTGGTCGCGCAGAGGGTCCCGTAAATCGAACCATCAGCCAGGTGAATAGGGATACTCATGTAGGTTGTAATCCCAAGCGCTTTTGCGGCTTCGCAATCAGGCCAGCGACCCGCCACGTCGTTGCTGAACAGCGTATCGCTGTCTATCGCACGCTTGCACAGGGTATCCCCCCACGGAACGCTCAGCCCTTCAGGGATCTGCATCTGCTTACTGTTGCGGGCATAAAGAATGTGCTGCAACCGCGCGTTGATATCCACCTTTGTCAGGTAGGTGGATTCCATTTCGGTCACAATTTCCAGCATCTCCAGCAGCTGGCGTACAAGACTTTCTAAGGATTGCTCGGTGGCGAGTGTTTCAGAAACACGGGCAAGGATGATATCCGACATGACGTGGGTTGACTCCCATACAGAAGACGTCTGCATCTGCATGTTATGCTGAAATTTTCCAATTTCGACATAGTAAAACATGAATATAACAAATTTTATACATTCTCCGGGGCGATTCAGGAGACAAAAAGGCCCCGGTGCAGAGACCGGGGCAAAGACATCTTGATTACGGAATGATGTTCTCTGGTCATATCGAGAACACGCTGCACTGTAAGGGGCAAAAGTGCAGTTACGATGGAGAAATCATGGAGAAAACCCTCCTGAACCGTTACCCTGACCTTTTCAGGACGCTTTAAGGATTGCGATGATGAAATATCTGTTACTGGCACTGGCGTTACCGCTCGCAGCATGCACAACAAAAGCCACTCAACCTGACGCCCCTATGCCGCCGCATGCGGTAGGTATGGCGAACCCGGCCTCCGTGTACTGCCTGGAGAAAGGTGGCGAACAGATCCCGGTGCAAAGTCCGCAGGGTGTGCGTACCGAGTGCAAACTGCCTGGCGGTGAAGTGATTGATGAGTGGGATCTCTACCGTCGCGATCATCCGCAACCTGCCAGGTGACAGCGGGATACTCTCTGCGATACACTTCTCTTTAGGATTATTCTTAGCCAGTTTCTGGCGATATTGACCGCGAGAGAAGTATGTTTCAGTTAAAGCCGGGCAGCCTGGCGATAATCATTGGCGCGCGTACGCCAGCTGGCCGCCGCAACGTTGGAAAATCAGTGGAGCTGTTTGGTCTTTGCCAGCCAGGTCAGCGTTTTGTTAATCCAGTAAACGGCGTGATGACGCAGCTGCCTGCAACGGCGGACCGTGCGCTGTGGCTGGTGACGGGAGATGTCTATGCGTTTGATAATCAGCATGGCTTTGCGTTTGTCCGCCCGGAACATCTGCTGCCGCTGACGCCGGACGAAACATTGCAGACCTGTGATGAACTGACGATCGGTTGATTACAGATGGCGCAGCCAGTCAGCCAAAACCAGGGCATGATTTTGCGCCTCGTCTTTAGCGCCGTAGAGCAGGGTTAAGGTCTGCCTGTTTGCCAGAGCTGCCAGACGCTGGCCTTCGTCCTTATGCTGCGCCAGTTCTTCCCGATACGCCTTACTGAAGGCAGTGAAATCAATCGTTTCGCCATGAAATGCTTTGCGCAATTCAGTTGAAGGCGCGAGCGTTTTACACCATTCATCATACGCGAGGTCTGTTTTTTTCACCCCGCGTGGCCACAACCTGTCCACCAGAACCCGATAGCCGTCGTCCTGACTGGCCCGATCGTACAGGCGCTTGCACTGAATCATATTTCACCCCTCCCAATTTAAGGTATTGTGATAATTGCAGAAGATCGGTAGTCTGAGGTTCCTTATGTTATCTGATAATTCTTTGGCATAAGGACTCCCTCATGGAACACCTCCCGGTTAAAACGACGCTGCGCATTGCCCTTGTTGGCGATTATAACGCTAATGTGGTCGCGCATCAGGCGATCCCACTGGCAATTGACGATGCCGCTGCTGTACTGGATCTCACCGCCGATTATGACTGGCTTGCAACAACGGAGCTGACCAGCCCGGAAGACCTGGTAGGCTATGATGCCATCTGGCTGGTGCCTGCAAGTCCCTATAAGAACACCGAGGCGGCCTTCATCGCCGCACGCTACGCCCGTGAAAACAGTATTCCCTTCCTCGGGACCTGCGGTGGATTCCAGCACGCATTGATTGAGTACGCGCGCAATGTGCTGGGCTGGAGCGATGCGGCTCACGCCGAAACGGATACCGAAGGGACGATGGTGATTGCGCCGCTGACCTGCTCGCTGGTGGAAAAAACCGATGCCATTGAACTGCGCAACAATACGCTGATCGCGAAAGCCTACGGAAAGCCGGAAATTGTAGAGGGTTATCACTGCAACTATGGCGTGTCGCCAGAATTTGCGCAGCAACTGGAGAGCGGTGATATGCGCGTGACGGGCTGGGACGAGCAGGGCGACATTCGCGCAGCCGAACTGGTTACGCATCCGTTCTTTGTGATCACCTTATTCCAGCATGAACGTGCAGCGCTTGAAGGGCGTCCGGTGGTGCTGGTGCAGGCGATGCTGCGCGCGGCGCGCGGATAAAACAAGGGCAGACTATCGGGTCTGCCCTTGTCATTAGCGGGGTGTGATCTCCCGGTCACGCCCGGCAAGCACGCCGCAAACCGCCATCACCGCGGCGGCCAGCGCGCAGGCCATCAGTGGAATGCGCCAGTCCCCGGCCGTGTCGTGAATTTTCCCCATCAGCGGTGGCCCGCAGGCGGCCAGCAGATAACCAATCGACTGCGCCATACCGGATAACGCCGCCGCCTGGTGCGCAGAGCTGGCGCGCAGACCGATGAAGGTCAGGCCGAGGATCATGGTCGCACCCGAGCCAAAGCCAAACACCAGAGTCCATATTACCGCCATGTCAGGCGCAAACCAGAACCCCGCCGCGCTCACCGCGCACATCAGTGCCACGTTACCGGCGATCCCGCGCTGATCCTTCAGGCGGTGGAGGAGCAGGGGGACAGCAAGACCCGGCACGGCGGTGGCCAGCTGTAGCAGGCCGTGCATCGAACCTGCCTGTGTTTCACTGTAGCCGTGACTGAGTAAAATCGCCGGCAGCCAGCCGATGATCACGTAGTAAATCAGCGAGTTGATTCCCAGAAACAGAGTCACCTGCCAGGCAAGGGCAGAGCGCCAGATGGCGCGATTGTGCAACGCACCTGCGCCGGTCACGGTGGCAGCAGGAATCTGACGCCACTGCGGCAGCCACAGCAGCAGGGCGACCAGCGGGAAGATCATCAGCATCAGCAGCGCGCCGTGCCAGCCCGCATCACCCAGCGCCAGGGGAACAATCAGCGCAGAGCCTAACGCAGCAGACGCCCCCATTGTCAGGGAATACGCCCCGGTGAGCTTAGCCACCTGTCCCGGGAAGTCGCGCTTGATTAACCCCGGTAACAGCACATTGCCCAGTGCGATACCACAGCCGATGACCGCCGTACCGATAAACAGCAGAGAGGCCGAAGGCAGGGAACGCACGCCAATTCCGGCGCAAATTAGCAGCAGGGCGAGAAACAGGCTGCGCTCCATGCCGATACGGCGGGCGACACCTGCGGCGAGGGGAGAGATTAACGCGAACGCCAGCAGAGGCAGCGTGGTGAGCAAACCCGTTTGGGCGGTGGTTAAGCCGTAGTCCTGACGGATGGTGTCAAGCAGCGGCGCCGCCCCGGTAAAGGTGACGCGAAGCGTGGTGGCAATCATCAGGATGCCTGCAATCAGCAGCGCGCCGTGTTTTCCTGACGTTCGAATAGCTGTAGTCATTATGTTCTCATACGTTCAATCGAGCGCACACAATACCGATTTTCAGCGTGGTTGAAATCAAGCTAAAATGACAGTTTATCGCTAATATCGGACAACTTTATGATCGGTCTTGGGCTGGATGGCTACGATCCGGATAGCCAGCACGACGCTGCGATGGCGTTTCGCATCCGCGTGGTGGCTGAAGAACAGCATATTCCGCTGCATCATCACCGTAAAGGTCAGCTGATTCTGGCGCTGGGGGGCGCGATCACCTGCGATGTGGAAAACGCTATGCTGATGGTGCCGCCGCAGTATGCCGTATGGGTTCCGGGGGAGATGCCGCACAGCAATAAGGCCACGCCAGGCGCACAGCTGTGCTTCTTATTTGTTGAACCCGGCGCCGTCAGTTTGCCAGATCGTTGTTGCACCCTGAAAATCTCCCCGCTGGTGCGGGAACTTATTTTGTCGCTGGCGGATAAATCGCGTGAAGCGCTGCGCCTTGCGGCCACATCGCGCCTTGTGGATGTCCTGTTTGACGAGTTACCGCTCCAGCGTCAGGAGCATCTGCAGTTGCCCGTGTCGCCCCATCCTAAAATTCGGCTGATGAGCGAGAAGATGGCAGAAGAGCCTGCCGCCTGGCAAACGCTGGCGCAATGGGCGAGTCACTTTGCCATGAGCGAGCGCAACCTGGCGCGGCTGGTCGTAAAAGAGACGGGGTTAAGCTTCAGGCGCTGGCGACACCAGCTGCAGTTGATTGTCGCCTTGCAGTTGTTGATTGGCGGGAACTCCGTGCAGCAGGTGGCACAGTCACTGGGGTATGACTCTACCACCGCCTTTATTACCATGTTCAAGAAAGGGTTGGGGCAGACGCCTGCTCGCTATATTGCCAGCCTGACTACGATTTCCCAATAAACAGCGAAACCAGCCCGGCGGCAATCAGCGGCCCCACCGGCACGCCGCGGAACAGCGCTACGCCGAGCACGGTGCCTACCAGCAGGCCCGCCACCAGCGAGGGCTGGCTGCTCATCAGCGTCACGCCGCGTCCACCCAGCCACGAGACAAAAACACCCACCGCGATCGCCACCAGCGATTTCCAGTTCATGAACGAATGCAGCAGTGTCGAGGCGGGAAGCGTGCCGCTGGCGATCGGAGCCATCACGCCGATGGTCAAAATGATAATCCCGATAGTGAGGCCTTGTTTTTCTATCCACGGGAAAAAAGTATTGAGCGGGGTCACGCGCACAATAATTAGCACCAGAATCGAGATGGCGACCGTGGTGTTATGGCTGACAAAGCCGAGCGCGGCGAGTGCCAGGAGAATGAGCAGAGTAGGGTCAAACATAGGGAATCCTTGCCAAAATAATTAACCTGCTTACTGTACGCGCAAACGCGACGCAGGACAGTTTTAAAAAGATTTTGTTGTTGTCATAACCTTGTCATTTACGCGGATTAAAACGGAGGCAGATATCGCAAAAGGGATCGCCATCATGAACGATCACATGTTTGTTGAAACGCTGATTATCTCCTCATCGTTTTTCGCTATTGCCGTGATTCTCGTCGCCTCCGTACTGTTTCTGGAAAGAAAAGGCTGACGGGGGCGTCAGCCTTAGCGGTTATGCTTTATGGAAGGTCACCAGCTCAGGACGGGCGATGCGCAGGTAATCCTGGGTATCCATAATGACGGATTTCTCCAGCAGGCCAGCGTTAAACGCGATTTCGTCGAAGCGCTCGAACAGCAGAGGGTCGGCCACCAGCGTCAGGTCAGGATGGAAGCTAAAGGGCGGGATAGCGCCGAAAACGCAGGCGGTCAGGGTATCGACTTCCGCCGGGCTGGCGAGCGAGGCCTTAAGCCCGCCAAAATGGCTGGCAAGCTTGCTCAGGTCGGCCTGCAGGTCGGCGGCCAGGATCGCCAGAACGTGTTTTTTTACGCCGTTGCCTTTCACTTTACACACCAGCGCTTTTGCGCCTTGTCTCAGATCGGTCCCGCGAATTTCACTTACCGCTTCACATTTCCCCACTGCCTCATGCTCCATCACCCGAAACCGCGCGCCCTGCCCGGTAAGTAAGGTAATCAGTTGCTGGTGAGTTGCCGTCCCAATAACATCTTCAGACATAACGATTTTCCCGGTAATAAACTCATTTGCAGCTTGCTACATTATCACGGGATGAACGGGGTCGAAAGAAAACAGCCAGCGGATTCGCTGGCTGCTGGGTTATGCATTGCTGGTGGCAGACTGCTTGTGGAACAGCTCCCGGAATACCGGATAGATATCATCCTGATCGCGGATATGCTGCATGGCAAAGTTATCGAACATCGACTGCAAATGTTCATACTCCCGCCACAGAGTCTGGTGCGCGCGGCGGGTGATTTCGATATAGCTGTAGTAACGCACCACCGGCAGAATTTTCTTCGCCAGAATTTCATGACACAGCGGCGAGTCGTCTGCCCAGTTATCGCCATCCGACGCCTGCGCAGCATAGATGTTCCACTGCGCCGGGTCATAACGCTCTTTCACCACTTCATCCATCAGCTTCAGGGCGCTCGATACAATGGTCCCACCGGTCTCCTGTGAGTAGAAGAACTCGTGTTCATCTACCTCTTTCGCCTGAGTGTGGTGGCGGATATAGACCACCTCCACGTTCTTATAGGTTCTGCTCAGGAACAGGTAGAGCAGAATATAAAAACGCTTCGCCATATCTTTGGTGGCCTGGTCCATTGAACCGGAAACGTCCATCAGACAGAACATCACCGCCTGGCTGGATGGCTCTGGACGTTTTTCGTAGTTCTTGTAACGCAGGTCAAACGTGTCAATAAACGGCACGCGGTCGATTTTTGCCCGTAGCTCGGCAATCTCTTTGCGCAGGCGCTCCTCTTCCAGCAGTTGCGCCGGTTCCGTGTTTTCCACGACCTTCAGGCTGGTTTCCAGCTCGCGCAGTTCACGTCGTTTACCTGCCGTCATCGCCGTCCGTCGCGCCAGTGAGTTCTGCAGTGAACGCACGACGCTGATATTGGCGGGCACGCCGTTTGCGGTATAACCCGCGCGATGGGTTTTGTATTCGTTAAGCTGGCGGTGCTGGTTCTTTTTCAGATTAGGCAGCGCCAAATCCTCAAACAGCAGGTCGAGATATTCATCTTTCGAGATCTGGAAGACAAATTCATCCTGACCTTCCCCGTCCTGGCTGGCTTGTCCCTGACCGCTTCCAGAACCGCCGCCACCGCCTTGTGGACGCTCGATTCGGTCATTCTGAACAAAGTGATCGTTACCTGGGTGGACGCGATGGCGCAGACCGCCTCGCCCCTGATGAAACATCGGTTCGCTGATGTCATCGGTGGGGATGGAGACAGATTCGCCGCTGTCGACGTCGGTCACCGAGCGTTTGTTGATGGCCTCGGAGATCGACTGTTTAATTTGCGCTTTATAACGACGCAAGAAGCGCTGGCGGTTCACCGTGCTCTTGTTTTTGCCGTTAAGACGCCGGTCAATAAACCAGGTCATATACCCCCCGTACTGCATTTGCCAACTTGCATTTTGTAGGCCCGGTAAGCGTAAACGCTACCGGGCACTTGTTTTAAGACGATTTGCGCACGCGCAGGTACCATTCGCAGAGCAGGCGGACCTGTTTGCGGGTATAGCCTTTCTCCATCATACGGTCGACAAAATCGTCGTGCTTTTTCTGCTCGTCGGTTGAGGTTTTGGCGTTAAACGAGATAACCGGCAACAGCTCTTCGGTATTGGAGAACATTTTTTTCTCAATGACCGTGCGCAGTTTTTCGTAGCTGGTCCAGTTCGGGTTACGCCCGTTGTTATGCGCTCTGGCGCGCAGGACGAAGTTGACAATCTCATTACGGAAGTCTTTCGGGTTACTGATACCGGCAGGCTTCTCAATTTTTTCCAGTTCCGCGTTCAGGGATTCACGGTCAAACAGCTGGCCGGTATCCGGGTCGCGGTACTCCTGATCCTGGATCCAGAAGTCAGCATAGGTGACATAACGGTCGAAAATGTTCTGCCCGTATTCTGAATAGGATTCCAGATAGGCCGTCTGGATCTCTTTGCCAATGAACTCGGCGTATTTCGGGATTAGGTAGCCTTTCAGGAACTCAAGGTAGCGTTCAGCCTGCTCCTGCGGGAACTGCTCGCGCTCGATTTGCTGCTCCAGGACGTAGAACAGATGCACCGGGTTGGCCGCCACTTCCGCATGGTCAAAGTTAAAGACGCGGGAGAGGATCTTAAACGCGAAACGCGTGGACAGACCGTTCATCCCCTCGTCGACGCCAGCGTAATCGCGGTACTCCTGATAGGACTTCGCTTTCGGGTCGGTATCCTTCAGGCTTTCACCATCATAGACGCGCATTTTCGAGTAGATACTGGAGTTTTCCGGCTCTTTCAGACGCGACAGAATGGAGAAGCGAGACAGCGTTTCCAGCGTTCCCGGGGCGCAAGGTGCATGCACCAGCTCACTGTGGTTAAGCAGTTTCTCGTAAATTTTGATCTCTTCCGAGATCCGCAGGCAATAAGGCACTTTGACAATGTAAACACGGTCGAGGAACGCCTCATTGTTTTTATTATTACGGAAGGTGACCCACTCAGATTCGTTGGAGTGCGCCAGAATGATGCCGTTAAACGGCAGGGCGGAAATACCTTCCGTCCCGTTGTAGTTCCCTTCCTGGGTGGCGGTCAGCAGTGGATGCAGCACTTTAATCGGTGCTTTAAACATCTCGACGAACTCCATAATCCCCTGGTTTGCACGGCACAGGGCGCCGGAGTAGCCATAGGCATCCGGGTCGTTTTGCGCGTGATGTTCCAGCTTACGGATATCGACTTTACCGACCAGGGCCGAAATATCCTGGTTGTTCTCGTCGCCGGGTTCCGTTTTGGCGATGGCAATCTGTTCCAGAATTGACGGCCAGACTTTGACGACGCGGAATTTGGTAATATCGCCACCAAACTCGTGCAGGCGTTTTGCCGCCCACGGCGACATAATCGTGCCGAGATAGCGGTGCGGGATGCCAAACTCTTTATCAAGGATCTGCGCATCTTCCTGCGGATTAAACAGGCACAGCGGATGGTCATTGACCGGGCTGCGTTCCCCGTTGGCACTCAGCACGTAAATCGGCACGCGTTGCATCAGGGCTTTCAGGCGCTCGGCAAGCGACGATTTACCGCCGCCCACAGGACCCAGTAAATAGAGGATCTGCTTCTTCTCTTCCAGACCCTGAGCAGCATGCTTCAGGTAGGAGACAATCTGCTCTATGGCATCTTCCATGCCATAGAACTCTTCAAACGCCGGATATCGGGCGACGACCCGATTCGAAAAGAGACGGGAAAGCCGTGGCTCCAGGGCAGTATCAACCATGTTAGGCTCACCAATAGCCATCAATAGCCGTTCTGCCGCATTGGCATAGGCACTGCGATCTTGCCGACAGATGGTAAGAAACTCCTGCAGTGTGAACTCTTCGTCCTTGGCAGCTTCGTAGCGCTGGCGATAGTGATCGAATATATTCATGGCATGCCGTCCTTTCGTTTTTTAGCACAGGATAAGAGCCGTTCGTATGAGTAGTGGAGGCTCCCGGAAGAGAATTTCTCGCACCTCACTGCCAGAGCAGCAACCTGTGTGCCAGGTCAGACGCTAAGAAGTGCGGGGGTGTGCAGCAAAATCTCTTCTTAAATTAAAGCGTAGATGGCATTTGCAAAACTTGCATGCTGAGAAAATCTAATTTCAATGACATATCAATAACTCATCCAAAAATTCCCACGTGCGTAATAAGGCGAAGCCGCGTTTTTCATTCAGGGTTCACATAAATGAAAGCAGCCTGTCATCTGAAAAGTAAAAAATAACGGGTTAATCAGACTCATTAGTCAGCAAAAAATTTTGGGATGTGCGGGAAGGGCGGTTACACTTCACCCGCTGATTATTTGACTACAGGAAAGAATGGATTGTGACCAAACTCAAACTTCTGGCATTGGGCATCCTTGCCGCTACCGCAGTGAACACCGCACAGGCAGAAGGTCAGTGGACTGTTGGCGCGGGCGCGGGTGTCATTAACAGCCCGTACAAACAGTATGACCGCGACGTGTATCCCGTTCCGGTTGTCACCTATGAAGGCGATAACTTCTGGTTCCGTGGCCTGGGCGGCGGCTACTATCTGTGGAACGATACGGCTGACAAGCTGTCGATCATGGCGTATTACGACCCGACGCACTTCAAGCCAGGTGACAGCGACAGCAACGCGCTTCGCCAGCTGGACAAGCGCAGAAGCTCGCTGATGGCGGGTCTTTCTTACGTACATAATACCCAGTACGGCTTCCTGCGTACTGCGCTGGCGGCGGATACGCTCGACAACAGCAACGGCTTTATCTGGGATCTGGCGTGGCTTTATCGCTACACCAACGGCGCGCTGACGCTGACGCCGGGCATTGGTGTGCAGTACAGCAGCGAGAACTACAACGACTACTACTACGGCGTCTCTAAAGCTGAATCTCGCCGTAGCGGTTTGAAAAGCTACAGCGCGGATGATGGCTGGGATCCGTACCTGGAGCTGACCGCGAGCTATAACTTCCTGGGTGACTGGAATGTCTACGGTACTGGCCGTTACTCCCGCTTGAGCGATGAAATCAAAGATAGCCCGATGGTCGACAAATCCTGGGCAGGCATTTTCTCTGTGGGTGTGACCTACAAGTTCTGAGTGTGCATCATTAGCATGCATTCTGTGCATCAAAACGGGGCGCTTGCGCCCCGTTTGTTTTATTTTGGTGCAGCAGAACTGTATTAACGTTTCACAATCTTAATCGTCTGGCCTAAACGGGACGGTTTTTCTTCGCTTGCTTTCTGCGGCGTGCTCACGCAGGCGGTTTCTACGCAAACAAAGGTTTTATAACCGTCATCCGTTACGTCCGCCATGCTGACAGAAAGCGCCGGGCCTGGGTTCCAGCCGACTACGTCGCTGTGATGGTGATGAACCACTTCAATACCACGATTCAGGGCACCGTCATGGATCACGCTGCATGCTTCCGGATGCTGGTAAACGCGGTCGGTACGATCGGGGAACGTTTGCACCCCGTCGCTCAGCTTGCCTTCCTTCGCGTTATCCACCTTGTCGATAAAGGTATCACCAAGACCGCTCACTTTTACCGCGCTAATATCACCCACGTTGAAATAGGTGTGCAGGGCTGACGTGGTTTCAAACTCGCCATGGGCTTCCAGCTCAATTTCGCAGGTTTTCGCCAGCTTGAAGCGGGCATAAAGGGTGAAATCGTGCGGCCACAGGGCGCGAGTTTCATCGTTTGCCTGCAGTTCAAAGGTCAGCACCGCGCCGTTATCATCTTCGTTGTGTGCTTTCAGCGTCCACTGTTGATTACGGGCAAAACCGTGAGACGGCAAACCCGGTTGTGCGGAAGGGCCAAACCACGGCCAGCAGATCGGCACGCCGCCACGGATAGCCGCTCCTTTTTTGAATGAGGTCGCATCGCTCAGCCATAAGCCTTCCACTTCTCCTTCCGGTTTCCAGGAGAGCAGGTGAGCGCCGTTCAGCGCCACGGACGCTTTCACGCGCGGATGGTCTACAACGATAATATCAGCACCGTCGATCTGACGGCGGGAGAGCACAGGGGTAAGTTGTTCGACTACCGGAAGTGCAAAAATTTTATTAATCATTAAGCAATCCTCTGTCTTAAAACAATAAAAAAGGCGACCGAAGTCGCCTTTTGGGATCAAGCACTCATCTCAACTTATTTGGAGATGTGAGCGATCAGGTCCAGTACTTTGTTAGAGTAGCCGGTTTCGTTGTCGTACCAGGAAACCAGTTTAACGAAGTTGTCGTTCAGTGCGATACCAGCTTTAGCATCGAACACGGAAGTGCACACTTCGCCGTTGAAATCGGTAGATACAACGTCGTCTTCGGTGTAGCCCAGAACGCCTTTCATTGCGCCTTCGGAAGCAGCTTTGATTGCTTTCTTAATTTCTTCATAAGAAGCAGCTTTTTCCAGACGAACGGTCAGGTCAACAACGGATACGTTAGGCGTTGGAACGCGGAACGCCATACCCGTCAGTTTGCCGTTCAGCTCTGGCAGTACAACGCCTACAGCTTTAGCAGCACCGGTAGAGGATGGGATGATGTTCTGAGCTGCGCCACGGCCGCCGCGCCAGTCTTTGTGAGACGGGCCATCAACAGTTTTCTGAGTAGCGGTAGTTGCGTGAACGGTGGTCATCAGGCCTTCAACGATACCGAAGTTGTCGTTGATAACTTTAGCCAGTGGAGCCAGGCAGTTGGTGGTGCAGGATGCGTTGGAAACGATGTCCTGGCCAGCGTATTTTTCGAAGTTAGCACCACGAACGAACATTGGGGTGTTGTCTTTGGAAGGACCAGTCAGAACAACTTTCTTCGCACCAGCGGTGATGTGTTTACGTGCGGTTTCGTCGGTCAGGAAGATACCGGTAGCTTCAGCTACAACGTCAACACCAATTTCGTTCCATTTCAGGTTAGCTGGGTCTTTCTCAGCAGTAACGCGGATGGTTTTACCGTTAACAACCAGGTGGCCGTCTTTCACTTCAACGGTGCCGTCGAAACGACCGTGAGTTGAGTCGTACTTCAGCATGTACGCCATGTATTCAGCGTCCAGGAGATCGTTGATACCAACGATTTCGATGTCAGAACGTTTCTGAGCAGCACGGAAAACAATACGGCCGATACGGCCAAAACCGTTGATACCTACTTTGATAGTCATATATTCCACCAGCTATTTGTTAGTGAATAAAAGGTTGCCTGTAAAATTACAAAAACCTTACGCAGCGTCAAGCGGAATCGTGTCAATCATTGCGACAAATCAATCCTGTGACTAACGTTTGTGCGACTGACTCGCCTCACTTTCCCTTTGAGCTAGCAACCACATGGGGGCTGCGGCCGGAATTTTAAAGGCCTCGCAGGATAAAAATGTGAAACAGATCACAATTGCCTGACCGCCTTTTCGCGACACATAAGTTTAGAACAAAAGTGCACGCAAGGGTGTTAATGTTTTGTTAGAATTCGGGTCAGAAGATGTCTGTTTCTACAGCGAGATGTAAGCATATGTCGAACCAACGTAACCCCGACGATTTGAAAAAAAACCTCACAGAAATGCAGTTTTACGTGACGCAGAACCACGGAACGGAACCGCCATTCACCGGGCGTTTACTGCACAACAAACGAGACGGCGTCTACCGCTGTCTGGTGTGCGATGCGCCGCTGTTTAATTCGCAAACAAAATATGATTCAGGCTGTGGCTGGCCGAGCTTTTACGAGCCGGTGAGCGATGACGCGATCCGCTATCTGACGGACTCCTCACACGGCATGGTACGCACTGAAATTCGTTGCGGAAACTGTGATGCGCACCTCGGGCATGTCTTCCCTGATGGGCCTCAGCCAACGGGTGAGCGTTTTTGCGTGAATTCAGCCTCGTTAAGCTTCACTGATGATGAAAATGGCGATCACACTAAAGGTTGAAAAATCGATTCAGCAAATTATTCCTTTAAAAGGGAGACATCATGAATATTGATGACATGATTAGCGGTATGACACCGGAGGTTTATCAGCGTCTGGTGACGGCCGTTGAACTGGGAAAATGGCCAGATGGTGTGGCGCTCACCCCGGAGCAAAAAGAGAACAGCCTGCAGCTGGTGATGTTATGGCAGGCGCGCAACAACACTGACGCGCAGCACATGACTATCGATACCAAAGGCCAGATGGTGATGAAAAGCAAGCGCGAGCTGAAAGAAGACTTCGGCATCACGCCGAAGCCGATTGCGACTTTCAAATAATGCTCTCTGTGTAGGCCGGGTAAGCGTTAGCGCCACCCGGCACACTACACCTTAGTGTGGGATCCCGAGCGACTCCGCCAGCTGCTTCGCTAACTGGTTGTTGTCGTCCGCGCCGTACTCCCAGAACATCGCCCCTGCCAGACCTTTCTCTTTGATGTAGTCCGCTTTGATCGCCACAGAACGCGGGTTCTCATAGGAAATCGCAAACAGCGCCTTCCCGTCGGCAGAATTCACCGACAGCCACGGCACCTTAGCCTGGTCATCCCAGTGCTCGGTAAAGCGCTTCTGTGGATCGTTCAATAGCTTCTTCACGATATCGTTGTACTTCACGTAGGTGTCTTTGGTCAGGTCATAGCCGAGTGACGTGAACAACCCGATCTCCTGAGGTCCGAAGTAGGGCTGGGTCACCGGATTTTTTTGCGCATCCTGTTTCGTCCAGTCGATCCCCGGCTCGACGGCGCGTTTCGGCACGCGACCATAGAATCCGATCCCGAGGTTCATCTGCTGTGGCTTCAGCCCGGCGGCAAGATAGTTGTTCACCACAAAATCGACGCTGTATTTATCGGCCGCGGCAACCGTCGGCCAGGCGCTGGAGTCATACAGGTTCGCGTTGAAATACTGCGTCCCGTACGCCATGTCGTAGGTCATCAGGTTGATGTAGTCGAGCAGCGGGGCGATGGCTTTGACATCCACCCAGCTTTTCGGACTTTCCGCATTCGCGCCTACCGCGATAGTGACCAGTTTTTTCTGCCCGAACGCCTCACGCATCTCTTTCAGCAGCGCGGTGAAGTTATCCCGGTCGGCAGGCGTGCTGGCAACCAGCCCCCACGCGCCGTTGACCGGATACTCCCAGTCGAGATCGATCCCGTCCAGGCCGTATTTATCGACGATCTCCTGCGCGGAGCGGATAAACACCGCGCGCGTCTCTTTAGTTGCCGCTGCGCCAGAGAAGCCACGCGCCCCCCAGCCGCCAACAGAAAGCAGCACTTTGAGGTTCGGGTTTTGTTTACGCAGGGTCGGGATGAGGGCCAGATCGGAGGCGACTTTTGGCGATAGCCAGATCTGATGCAGCTTTGCCGGATCTTTTAGGGCGGCGTTGGTTTCATCTTTCTCATTGTTATAGACAAGGCCAAACGAGTAGTTCAGGTGGGTGATCTGGCGAACGTCGAGCTTATTGATGTCGCCACCCGGTCCGGCGGTGACATCGCCACCCCCGTTAAAGTAGCCCACGGACATCAGGGTACTGGCGGAGGCAACTGACGCGCAAAGCAAGGGTAATGCTGCCAGCAAGGGCAAACGTTTCATACAAGTTCCTCTTTGACTTATCAAAAAAAACCACGCCACAGAAAAAGCGTGGCGGAAAAATAACCTGATGAGAATAGCATTGCCGCTTCGCTGAGGATGCGAGGGAGTTCACTTTATGGGAGATCGGAGAGGGGATTGCCGGGTGGCGGCTGCGCCTTACCCGGCCTACGGGGAAAGGTAGGCCGGGTAAGCGTCAGCGCCACCCGGCTAAAAAGGTTTACGCCTGCGTTTCCAGCCAGTCTTCCAGCGTATACAGCGTCGCGCCTTCGGCGGCCATATCCATAAACGCCTGGGCGCTGTCCTGCGGGTTAATGTTCACCCCGCGGCAGCCATCGGTGATGACGCTGACGGTATACCCCAACTGGAGCGCGTCCAGCACGGTAAACTTCACGCAGTAATCCGTCGCCAGGCCCAGCACAATCAGCTCAGTGATTTCGTGGTGACGTAACCATGCGTCCAGCGCCGTTTTCTGGCGATGCCCGTTATCAAAAAACGCGCTATAGCTGTCGATATCCGGGTTTTCCCCTTTATGGAACACCGCGTCGATGGCTTTCTGATTCAGGAGCGGATGCAGCTCCGCGCCTTCCGTCTGCTGTACGCAGTGATCCGGCCAGAAGGTTTGCGCCAGCCCGTCGAGTTCACCCTGGGTGAAAGGCACAACGTCGTGCTGGCTGGCAAAGCTGCCGTGGTTCGCCGGGTGCCAGTCCTGGCTTGCGACAACCGCTTCGCCGCGGGCTTTGCACCAGTCAATCAGCGTATTCGCCACATCAACGGTGCTGTCACCTTCCGCGACGGCCAGCGCGCCGCCCGCGCAGAAATCATTTTGCAAATCGACCAGTAACAGGGCGCGTTGCTTCATGTGGCCTCCTTATTCGTCCGGGGTCAGCTCGCCGCGCAGGTTTTGCATCATCGCGCTGCGAATGGACTGGATGTCCAGATCCTGGCTCAGTAAATAGTGAAGTTTAGTCAGCGTTGCCTCAACGGTCATATCGAAGCCGCTGATGACTCCGGCATGTGCCAGTGCGTTACCGGTGGCGTAGCCGCCCATGTTCACCTTGCCGGACATACACTGGGTCAGGTTCACCACCACGATCCCGCGCTCGCTGGCTTCCTGAAGCTCTTTCAGGAATTCGCCGTTCTGCGGCGCATTGCCGACGCCATAGGAGCGCAGAATCAGCGCTTTCACCGGCTGGCGCAGGAAGTTACGCACCACGTCGGCAGAGATACCCGGGTAGATAGTGACCACGCCAATCGGTTGCGGCGTAATCGGATGCACAATTAGCTCGCCGGCGGTGTTCGGCGCAGGCGGCGTGCCCAGACGACGGATATGAATACCCGCTTCCAGCAGCGGCTGCAGGTTAGGCGAGGCGAAAGCGTCGAAGCCGTCGGCGTGTGCTTTGGTGGTGCGGTTGCCGCGGTAAAGACGGTTGTTGAAGAACAACGACACTTCGTTGATCGGGTAATTGGCCGCAACGTACAGCGAATTAAGCAGGTTGATCTGCCCGTCCGAGCGCAGCTCCGCCAGCGGGATTTGCGAGCCGGTGACGATAACCGGCTTGCCCAGATTCTCCAGCATGAAGGAGAGCGCGGAAGCGGTAAACGCCATGGTGTCGGTGCCGTGCAGGATCACAAAGCCGTCGTACTGGTCGTAATGGGCTTTAATATCATCCGCGATGTGCTGCCAGTCTTCCGGCGTCATGTCGGAGGAGTCCATCAGCGGCTCGTATTCGTGGATGGTAAAGTCAGGCATTTCCGGGCGGTGGAATTCAGGCATCAGTGCAAGCTGACGCTGCAGGTGGCCGGAGACAGGAATATAGCCGTTTTCAGAGCGCTGCATCCCGATGGTACCGCCAGTGTAGGCTACATAAATCGATTTCTTCTGCATGGGTGTGAGTTCTTGTTCTTCAAAAGAAAAAAATCCCCTCTTCGCGGGAAGAGGGGACGGTTTTTAACGAACGTTCGCGCAGGTCAGGCAAAACGCGTAACGACTTTGTGGATCATTAAAGGCCGCGAGCTTATCGCTTTCCGCCTTCATCGCTTTCGCCGCCGTGGCAACAGGCGCAGGCAGGTAAGCCTGCAGCGCCTCCGGCAGCATGGCGCGTACGGAGATGGACATGCTGTCCATCACCATATCGAAGAACGACGGCTCGTCCTGATAATACTCAACGTGCCACTGCTTAAGCTTCGCCAGTTCGGCCGCTTTCTTAACGGCGTCGTCAAAGTCACCCAGACTGTCCACCAAACCGTTGTTCTTCGCGTCCTGTCCGGTCCAGACGTGGCCCTGCGCGATCTGGTCAATCTGTTCTGGCGTCTTTTTACGCGAGTCGGCAACCAGCGTGATAAAGCGCTTGTACCCGTTTTCAATGCTGAGCTGCATCATCTCAGAGACTTCAGGCGGCAGAGATTTCGTCACCGACACATCCGCCAGCGGAGACGTGGAAACGCCATCGGTATGCACGCCCAGATAGTCCAGACTGTTTTCCACGGTATTAATCACCCCGAAGATGCCGATAGAGCCGGTCAACGTGCTTGGGTTGGCGACAATGTAGTTCGCTGGCGTGGAGATCCAATACCCGCCCGATGCGGCCATTCCGCCCATTGATACCACCACCGGTTTGCCAGCGGCGCGAGCCGCGGCCAGTTCCGCGCGGATCACTTCAGAAGCGCTCACGCTGCCGCCAGGGCTGTTTACGCGCAGAACAATCGCTTTCACTTTCGGGTCAAGGCGCGCATCGCGGATTTGCGACGCGGTGGTGTCCCCGCCAACGTTCCCCGGGGTCTCCTGTCCGTCCATGATAGCGCCGTTAGCGAAGACCACGGCAACGCTGTCCCCGGTCTCATCCGGTTTTTTCGCTGCGTAGTCATACATGCTGATAGCGCTGAAGTTTTTATCCTCTTTGCTCCAGCCAAACTGTTTGGTCAGCGCTTTTTCGACATCCGCGCTTGAGCCCAGCGCGTCAACCAGCTTGTTGTCGAGCGCATATTTCGCGGTATCGCCGTCAACCTTACGCAGCCCGTCCAGCATGCCGCGCGCGCCAGGGAAGACCTGTTCAGCGGTAATCTGACGGTTGGCGGCGATGGTGCCGAGATAGTTCTGCCACAGTTCGCTAATCCAGCGGCTGTCAGCTTCACGGGCAGCAGGGGACATATCGTCGCGGATAAACGGCTCAACCGCAGACTTATAGGTCCCGACGCGGAAGACGTGGGTGGTGACTTTCAGCTTGTCGAGCAGCGACTTGTAATACAGCCCGTTGGTGGCAAAACCATGAAGGTCGACCGTACCCTGCGGCGAGAGCCAAATTTTATTGGCAAAGCTCGCCAGATAATATTGCCCCTGGCTGTAGCTGTCGCCCACGGCAATCACCGGCTTGCCGCTGTCGCGGAACTCGCGCAGCGCTTTACCGATGTACTGCATGGAAGGCTGATCGCCTCCGGCAAAATCTTTCAGATCCAGCACGATCCCGGTGATGTTGCGGTCGTCTTTGGCCTGACGAATGGTATCGACGATATCGAACAGGGAGTTTTCCTGCAGACGGTCGGATGTTGCGCCAAACAGCTGGCGGCCAATCACGCCCAGACGGTTGCTGGTAGATGGTTTATCAACGATGACGCCGGTGATGTCGAGTAACAGCGCCCCACGGGTCGAATGTTGAGCCTGGTTGGCGTTGCTGAGGTGCATCCAGACGCCTACGCAAACCAGCACCAAGAAGATGAAAAAGATGTTCATCACCAGGTTGCGGACGAAGTTGAGCAGCCGCCACGTCCATTTAAAGAAACCGGCAAAGATTCGCCAAAGGGTTCGCATGTATTCTCCCTAACCAGAAAATGACTGTTTCCGTCGCCACGTGACGGTAATGTTGGGCTATCGTAATGACCCAACCGCCACTTGTCAGCAGGAATCGCCTGACACGCTGTAACAAAATCTGCCGCCGTGTTAATTTTGTGAGTAAATTTCAAGAAAGGAGTTAACCAATGGATGCACTTGAACTGCTTGTTAACCGCCGTAGCGCGTCGCGTCTGGCCGAGCCTGCTCCAGCGGGCGAGCAGCTGGAAAACATTCTGCGTGCGGGCCTGCGCGCGCCGGATCATGGCACACTCCAGCCCTGGCACTTCTTTGTGATTGAAGCCGAAGGCCGCGACCGCTTCAGTGCGTTACTGGAAAAAGGCGCGGTTGCTGCCGGTCAGGATGAGAAAGGGATTGATAAAGCCCGCAGTGCGCCGTTCCGCGCGCCGATGATCATCGCTGTCGTGGCGAAATGTCAGGCCGACCATAAGGTGCCGGTCTGGGAGCAGGAAATGTCCGCAGGCTGTGCGGTGATGGCGATGCAAATGGCCGCCGTCGCGCAGGGCTTCAATGGCATCTGGCGCACCGGACCGCTGACCGAAAGTTCGGTCGTGCGTGAGGGCTTTGCCTGTGGCGAGCACGATAAAATTGTCGGCTTCCTCTATCTTGGCACCCCGCAGCTTAAAGCCTCCAGCACCATCAGCGTGCCGGACACCACGCCTTTCGTCAGCCGTTTCTGATAACCCGCGCTAAACTGTCTGGATTCTGAGCATCCGCCGCAGAATTCAGACAGTCATACTTACCTCTTTATGGAATGAGCGCTACCATAGCGCGATTGAGATGACAGGAGACGTCCATGAGCGAGCAAACCATTCGTTTAACGCAATACAGCCACGGAGCCGGTTGCGGTTGTAAAATTTCCCCGAAAGTGCTGGAGACCATCCTGCACAGCGAACAGGCGAAGTTTGTCGACCCGAACCTGCTTGTCGGTAATGAAACGCGTGACGATGCAGCGGTTTATGACTTAGGTAACGGCACCAGCATTATCAGCACCACTGACTTCTTTATGCCGATTGTCGACAACCCGTTCGATTTCGGGCGCATTGCGGCGACGAACGCCATTAGCGATATCTTCGCGATGGGCGGTAAGCCGATCATGGCGATTGCCATTCTGGGCTGGCCGATTAACACCATTCCACCTGAGATTGCCCGCGATGTGATTGAGGGCGGGCGCTTTGCCTGTCAGCAGGCGGGGATTGCCCTGGCCGGTGGTCACTCTATCGATGCGCCGGAGCCGATCTTCGGCCTGGCCGTTACGGGCGTGGTACCGACCGAGCGCGTGAAGCGCAACAGCACCGCGCAGGCGGGCTGCAAGCTGTTCCTCACCAAGCCGCTGGGCATTGGCGTACTCACCACCGCCGAGAAAAAATCCCTGCTGAAGCCCGAGCATGTTGGTCTGGCAACGGAAGTGATGTGCCAGATGAACCTCGCCGGTGCGGCATTCGCCAATATCGACGGCGTGAAGGCGATGACCGACGTGACCGGTTTTGGTCTGCTGGGGCACCTGAGTGAAGTCTGCCAGGGCGCTGGCGTACAGGCGCAGGTCTGGTATCAGGACGTGCCGAAGCTGCCGGGCGTGGAAGAGTATATTGCTCAGGGCGCGGTGCCGGGCGGTACCCAGCGCAACTTCGCCAGCTACGGTCACCTGATGGGCGAAATGCCTGAAGCGTGGCGCAACCTGCTGTGCGATCCGCAAACCTCCGGTGGCCTGCTGCTGGCGGTCACGCCGGAATCCGAAGCCGAGGTTCAGGCGACCGCCGCCGAGTTTGGCATCACCCTGACGGCGATCGGCGAGCTGGTGACCGCGCGCGGCGGCAGACCGATGATTGAGATCCGTTAATTCGATGCGGTTGTTTATTGCCGAAAAGCCGAGCCTGGCCCGCGCCATTGCCGATGTGCTGCCTAAACCGCATCGCAAAGGCGACGGCTTCATCGAATGCGGTAACGGGCAGGTGGTCACCTGGTGTATTGGTCACCTGCTTGAGCAGGCGCAGCCGGATGTCTACGACAGCCGCTACGCCCGCTGGAACCTGAACGATCTGCCCATCGTGCCGGAAAAATGGCGCCTGCAGCCCCGGCCTTCGGTCACCAAACAGCTCAACGTGATCAAGCGCTTCCTGCATGAAGCGGCTGAAATCGTGCATGCGGGTGACCCGGACAGGGAAGGGCAGCTCCTGGTCGATGAAGTGCTGGACTACCTGGAGCTGGCGCCGGAAAAGCGCCAGCAGGTGCAGCGCTGTTTAATTAACGACCTCAACCCGCAGGCCGTCGAGCGCGCAATCTCGCGCCTGCGCGCCAACAGCGAGTTTATTCCGCTGTGCGTCTCGGCTTTAGCCCGCGCCCGCGCCGACTGGCTGTACGGTATCAATATGACTCGCGCCTACACCATCCTCGGGCGCAACGCGGGCTATCAGGGCGTGCTCTCCGTGGGCCGCGTGCAGACGCCGGTGCTGGGGCTGGTGGTTCGCCGTGATGAAGAGATTGAAAACTTCGTCGCCAAAGATTTCTTTGAAGTGAAAGCGCATATTGTCACCCCAAAAGACGAGCGCTTTACCGCCGTCTGGCAGCCGAGTGACGCCTGCGAGTCATACCAGGATGAAGAGGGGCGTCTGCTCCATCGTCCGCTGGCCGATCACGTGGTTAACCGCATTACCGGGCAGCCCGCGATCGTCACCAGCTATAACGATAAACGGGAATCAGAACCCGCGCCGCTGCCGTTTTCGCTCTCTGCACTTCAGATTGAGGCGGCCAAAAAGTTTGGCCTGAGCGCGCAGAACGTACTGGATATCTGCCAGAAGCTCTACGAAACCCATAAGCTCATCACCTATCCGCGTTCGGACAGCCGCTATCTGCCGGAAGAACATTTTGCCGGACGCCACTCGGTGATGAACGCCATCGGCGTGCATGCGCCGGATCTGCTCCCGCAGCCGGCGGTCAACCCGGACACCCATAACCGCTGCTGGGATGATAAAAAGGTGGATGCCCACCACGCGATTATCCCGACGGCGCGTGCCAGCAGCGTCAATCTGACCGAGAACGAAGCGAAGGTGTACAACCTGGTCGCCCGTCAGTACCTGATGCAGTTCTGCCCGGACGCGGTGTTCCGTAAATGCGTCATTGAGCTTGAGATTGCCAAAGGCAAGTTTGTCGCCAAAGCGCGTTTCCTTGCGGAAGCGGGCTGGCGCACGCTGCTCGGTAACAAAGAGCGCGACGAGGAGAACGACGGCACGCCGCTGCCGGTGGTCGCTAAAGATGACGAGCTGCTGTGCGAGAAGGGCGAAGTGGTTGAGCGTCAGACCCAGCCGCCGCGCCATTTCACCGACGCGACGCTGCTTTCCGCCATGACCGGGATCGCCCGTTTTGTGCAGGATAAAGATCTGAAGAAGATCCTCCGTGCCACCGACGGTTTGGGTACGGAAGCAACCCGCGCGGGGATTATCGAGCTGCTGTTTAAGCGTGGTTTTCTCGAGAAAAAAGGGCGCTATATCCATTCGACAGAGCCGGGCCGGGCACTGATTCACTCCTTGCCAGAACTGGCCGCGAGGCCGGACATGACCGCGCACTGGGAGTCGGTGCTGACGCAGATCAGCGAGAAGCAGTGCCGCTATCAGGACTTTATGCAGCCGCTGGTCGGGACGCTTTACCAGCTGATCGATCAGGCGCGCAGCACGCCGGTGAAAACGTTCAGAGGAATGGTGGCACCGGGCGGTGGCACGAAGAAACCGTTTAAAAAGAAAAAGAGCGCGGCAGCCTCTTAAACCGTAGGCCGGGTAAGGCGCAGCCGACACCCGGCGAAAAGCAGCTCTGCGGCCTGAAAAAAGCCCGGTGGCGCTAAGGTATGAACCGGAAACATGGGTAACACTTTAGACCGGATACATGGGTAACAGTTATAACTGGCATAGAAGAGGAGACTCGCTATGCCCTGGACTGAGACCCGACCTATGCAACGCCTTGATTTTATCCGTGCCTGCCATACAGGTACGGATTCTTTTTCAGCCCTCTGCCGTCTCTTCGGCATCAGCCGTAAAACCGGCTATAAATGGCTTCAGCGTTTTGACCCCGCTGACCTGTCATCTCTCTCTGATAGGTCGCGCGCGCCACACTCCCACTCCCGGACGGTTCCTGATGATATCGCCGGACAGCTTACGGCCCTGAGGCAAAAACACCCTGACTGGGGCCCCAAAAAACTGCGGATGTGGCTGCTCAATCATCACGTCGATTTTACCGTCCCCGCTGCCAGCACTATCGGCGATATCCTCAAGCGTGAAGGCCTGGTTCCGGATAAAAAGCGAAAACGCAGAACCCCGGGCAATCGCCAGCCCCTGACGACCATCAGCGAGAACAATCAGGTCTGGAGCGCTGATTTTAAAGGCAAGTTCAGGCTGCTGAGCAGAGAGTACTGCCATCCCTTCACCCTGACCGACAATCACAGCCGGTATCTTCTGAGCTGCCGGGGAACGGACCGGGAGAGTGAGCCCTTCGTCAGACAGTGCCTGACGGATGCGTTCCTGGAATACGGTCTGCCGGAAGTGCTCAGAACCGATAACGGTCAGCCCTTCGCGGGAACAGGGATAGCCGGACTAAGTCGTCTTGCCGTCTGGCTAATCAAGCTGGGCATCAGGCCTGAGCGTATCAGGAAGGGGCATCCGGAAGAAAATGGCCGTCATGAGCGAATGCACCGCTCCCTGAAAAGTGCGGTGAAACAGGGCAACACCTTCATGACGATGGAAGAACAACAGCGGTGGTTCAGTGACTACCGGGAAGAATTTAACCACGAAAGGCCGCATGAAGCCCTGGCGGGTGCAACGCCCGGAACGGTATGGCACCCCTCGAACCGACACTGGGATGGCCGTGTTCCTGAATATGCTTATCCGGAAGGCGGTACGGTCTACAGGGTGAAATCGCGGGGGACACTCTATATGGGGAAAAAGGGGACGGTGTTCCTGAGTGAAGCACTGACTGGCGAATACATCATGCTGGAAGAACAGGATGATGGCCTGGAGGCCATCATCTTTAATGGGATAACGCTTGCGTACTACGACCGAAAAACCGAGAGTGTGCTCCGGATAGACTGAAAAGTGTTACCTATGTTCCCGGTCTGATCTGTCACCTATGTATCCGGTCATACACTAACGCTTACCGGGCCTACAAGGGCGAGAATGCAGCGAAAGCTTAAATCACGCCCTGCCCAATCATCGCATCCGCCACCTTCACGAACCCAGCGATATTCGCCCCGCGCACGTAGTTGGTTTGCGATGCTTCACCGCCGTACTCCACGCAGGCATGGTGAATATCCAGCATGATGTGGTGCAGGCGCGCATCCACTTTCTCCGCTTTCCAGCCCATACGCGCGGCGTTTTGCGCCATCTCGAGTCCGGAGGTCGCCACGCCGCCCGCGTTAGCGGCCTTGCCCGG
Source organism: Colias nastes (assembly GCA_907164665.1). Lineage (NCBI taxonomy): Eukaryota > Metazoa > Arthropoda > Insecta > Lepidoptera > Pieridae > Colias > Colias nastes. The sequence continues at coordinate 734,637 of CAJQZM010041863.1, read as the reverse complement.
CGCAAACAGCACGCCCGCGTCCAGGAACAGGTCCGTCGCGTCGATGGTGGTCGGCATATTCGCCCCTTCCGCTACCGCTTTCACGCCGTTGCTAATCAATGTACGCGCGGCGTCCACATCCAGCTCGTTCTGCGTTGCGCACGGCAGGGCGATATCCACCGGCACGCCCCACGGTTGTTTCCCTTCCAGGTAGGTCAGGCCAAACTCTCGGGCATAATCCGCCACGCGACCGTCGCGGCTGGCTTTGATTTCACACAGGCGCGCCAGTTTCTCCGCCGTGAAGCCCGCTTCATCCACCACCGTGCCGCTGGAGTCAGAGGCGGTTACCACGCGAGCGCCAAACTGCATCGCTTTCTCAATAGCGTACTGCGCTACGTTACCGGAGCCGGACACCGCGACGCGCATCCCTTCAAAACCTAAGCCGTGACGCTTGAGCATCGCTTCGGTGAAGTAAACCAGGCCGTATCCGGTTGCTTCCGGGCGGATCAGACTCCCGCCAAACGACAGCCCCTTGCCGGTAAAGACGCAGGCGCTGTTATTAGAGAGTTTTTTCATCATCCCGGCCATAAAGCCCACTTCACGTCCACCGACGCCGATATCACCGGCAGGAACGTCGGTGTCAGGACCAAGATGACGATACAGTTCGGTCATTAGCGCCTGGCAGAAGCGCATCACTTCGCCTTCGCTTTTGCCTTTCGGATCGAAATCGCTGCCGCCTTTCCCGCCGCCCATCGGAAGCGTGGTGAGGGCGTTTTTAAAGGTCTGCTCGAAGCCGAGGAACTTCAGAATCGACAGGTTTACGGACGGGTGGAAGCGCATGCCGCCCTTAAACGGGCCAATGGCTGAGTTAAACTGTACGCGCCACGCACGATTGACCTGCACCTGATTGCGATCGTCAACCCACGTCACGCGGAATTGGATCACGCGTTCTGGCTCGACAAGGCGTTCAAGCAGAGACATCTGACGGTAGCGCGGATTTTGTTCAAGGAAGGGCCACAGCGTGGTCATTACTTCACGAACGGCCTGCGCGAACTCGCTTTGGTGCGGGTCGCGCTGCTGAACATGGGCAAGGAAACTTTCCAGAGTGCGTGTCTGATCCATAGATATAAGAACCTCTTATAGTAATTTATGTGTGTTGCTTATGCGATTTGTGTTGTTTTTTCGACTATACCACCCGTACCGCTTTGTGAGGCAAGCAGAAATGTGTGCCGAAAGGGAAATTCATGAGAGAGGGCGGGTCATAACCAAAAGCGATGGCGAGATAAATTAAAGGTTCTGCTCAGGTTTACCGTTATAGTCAATATCAGGACACAACAGGAAGACAAGTCGATGAACCGTTACGTGATCACCGCGTTATGTTTGATGTTTACCGCTGGGGCTCAGGCGGACCGCATTCGCCCGGATGTGGACGTGAACGTGCCGCCAGAGGTTTTTAGCTCCAGCGGCCAGCGCGCGCAGCCGTGCAATCAGTGCTGCATCTATCAGGATCAAAACTATTCTGAAGGGGCGGTGGTTAAAGCTGACGGTGTTTTACTGCAGTGCCAGCGTGATGAACGCACCATTAGCACGAATCCGCTGGTCTGGCGTCGCGTAAAAGAATAAAGGCCTCCAGCAGCGGAATATCCGCCGGGGCTAAGTCGTAGGCGAACGCCTCTTCCGGTGTACACCACACGAGCGCGCTGTGGTAGTGCGCCGTGAGCTCTCCACTGAAGACGGGAACATGCCAGGCGTGCAGGTTGATTAATCGCTGTGACACTTCGCGCTGGTGGCTTGCCACGTAGTGCGCAGGCTGAGCCTCAATACCCAACTCTTCACGCAGTTCGCGGATCAGCGCCTCGGGCTGGGTTTCACCGGCTTCGACTTTCCCGCCTGCCAATTCCCACATTCCCGGCTGGTCGGCGTGGGCGGGGCGCTGCGCCAGTAAAATGTTGTTTTCTTTTTCGATGATTGCGGCAACGACATCGAGTGTTTTCAGCATGGTCGTCAATAATTGTTAGCAAAAAAAGACATATTATCGTGCCCTTTCTCAGAGTCCAGCTATCAGGAGAATCAGGTGAAAAAGACCACCACCTGGGTTGCCCCCATCGAATCCCTTCCCGCCAGCCTTAAGCCGATTGCCGCCATGCAGAAAAAACATTTTGGCGCGGTGCTCAATCCCACTCGCTGGTGGGGACGGATGCCGCGTCTGTTCTGGCTGGTTGCGCTGTTTGTCGGTTATCTGGAGCGCCGCAAGGCACGTCTTTCCCCGGTGCTGCGTTCACTGCTGATGACCCGCGTGTCGCAGCTGTGTCACTGCGCATTTTGTATCGATGCCAACAGCCTGCGGCTTGCCGAGCGGGCGGGCGCACTGGATAAAGTTCAGGCGGTGAGCCACTGGCGTGAAAGCGATGTATTCAGCGACGAGGAGTGCGCTGCGCTGGCGTACGCCGAAGCCGTCAGCGCCACGCCGCCTCATGTGGATGACGTGGTCAAAGCGCGGTTGAAGCGCCACTTTACAGACGACACGATTACCGAAATGACGGCGTTGATTGCGTTTCAAAACCTCTCGGCACGTTTCAATGCCGCGCTCGACATTCCTGCTCAGGGGCTGTGCGCGACCTTTAAAGAGAAACCCCATGCTTGATAAACATCTGCATCCTCGCCTGAAACCTCTGCTTAACCAGTTCGTGGCCGTGCTGGATAAACCCTTTATTACCCCTGATGGCCTGACGTTAACAGGATTTGCCCTCGGCGTGCTGGCGCTGCCGTTTCTGGCGCTCGGCTGGTATTTTGCTGCGCTGGTCGCCATCGTATTCAACCGCCTGGTGGATGGTCTGGACGGTGCGCTGGCGCGCCGCAGGGGATTAACCGATGCGGGAGGGTTTCTGGATATCGCGCTCGATTTTCTGTTTTACGCGCTGGTCCCGTTTGGCTTTGCCCTGGCTGCACCCGCCGAGAATGCGCTGGCCGCCGCCTGGCTGTTGTTCGCGTTTATCGGCACCGGCAGCAGTTTTCTGGCGTTTGCGGCGCTGGCGGCGAAACACGATATCGACAACCCCGGCTATGCGCACAAGTCGTTTTATTACATCGGTGGGCTAACGGAAGGGACGGAAACCATCGCGCTGTTCGTGCTGTGCTGCCTGTTTCCGGCGCACTTTACGCTGTTTGCGTGGATATTCGGCGCGTTGTGCTGGCTGACCACCACAACGCGCATCTGGAGCGGCTATGTGACGCTGAAGTCACTCAACGCTTAGAGGGTACTCTCAGGCCCGCGTTTGCCGGTAGAGACCGGATTTTGCGGATGACTGCTCCATTCGTACCAGCCGCCGTCATAGACGGCGACGTTCTTCCAGCCCATCGCGCGGGCGTACATAAAGCTTTCTGACGCCCGCCAGCCGGTGCCGCAGTAAAACGCGACGTGCTGCTCAGGCTGGATGTGCCAGGTCTTCCACATAGCGGCTATATCATCGGCGCTGCGCATGGTGCCATCCGGGTTATGGAAATCTTCCATGTGGGTCGCGTCGCTGCCCGCGTGACCCCAGCGCGCCCCGGCAATTTCACCTTTGGGCTTGATGTAGCTGTAGCCGCTGGTGTCACCGATAAACTCCGGCCACGAACGAATGCTGACCAGCGAGGCATCCTGACGGTGTAGCATGCCGCGCGCCTGTTCCATATCCACCATTAGCTGCGGCTGGCCGGGGATCGGTGCACCGAAATCCGGGGCGGGCTTCACGTTTGCGGGCATACCGCGCTCAACCGGCAGGTTGGCCTCTGACCATGCTTTCCAGCCGCCGTCGAGAATGCGAACATCCTTCACCCCCGCATACAGCATGATTTGCGCCACGCGCGCGGCGGCGTAAACGTCACGGCCATACAGAATGACGGTGGTATCGTGACGGATCCCGTGCTTCGCCAGCATCGCTTTCAGCGCGTCGTCAGAAACCTTATTCCACAGCGGCTCGCTTTCCACCTCGTTAGTGTCGATGTAACCCGCGCCGGGGATATGGTTCAGCAGGTAAAACTTCGGTGCGCCCCAGGCGGCTTCAATCACTTTCCAGTCGCCAGCCGGGGCGGCGGTGACCGGTTTGCCTTGTTGCAGCTGGTGGATCCACTGCGGGTAGACAAGTTGTTCAAAGTGCGGCAGGCGCTGCAGGCGGTCGGGCGTTTGCAGGGCATCGCTGAGAAGCGACACATGCGCGTATCCGGCCTTCTCCAGGCGGGCTTTAACGGCCTGGTTTTCGGCATCGCGACCGTAAAGGGCAATGGGCGTGGAGGGGGTAAGCTGATGCTGCTTTATCCACGCGCTAATCTGCTCGTCGCTCATGGCACTAAGCCAGGAGGCCGCCAGGTTGAGCGCGGTGGGTTCATGCCCGGAGGGGCCGCTGAGCGTTTGCGGCCAGCCGTTGTAAAACGCGCTGGGGCGGGTGTCGATGGCTTTGCCCTGTTGTGCCTGCAGTTCGGCCAGCGTAAGGGAAGAGGACATATCAGCCGCCACGGCGGAGAGTGAGGCGAGGCCGCAGAGCAGGGCCAGCGCGGTCAGTTGAGAAACACGTTTCATCGAATAACCTGACGTCAGTAAAAGAGGGGGGCATTGTCGTCTCTCCCGGATCTGAAAACATTGCGTTAGCACATTATTGCCAGCGAGAAATCTCGATCACCTCACCACCGGGCGGAATGTCTTCCTCATCATGGGTGACCAGCACCACAGGAATATTACGCGCACGAACGGCGTCAAACACCCAGTTTCGAAACGTCGTTCGTAACGCTTTATCGAGGCGGCTGAACGGTTCATCCAGCAATAATGCCTGCGGCTCCGCAAGCAGGGCGCGCAGCAGGCTGACCCGGGCGCGTTCTCCGCCGGAAAGCGTAGCAGGGTCGCTGGCAGAGTAATTTGCCAGCCCGGCAGAACGTAGCGCCTGCTCAACGCGTTCCCGACGCGCCTCGCCTTTAATGCGGGAAGGCAGGGCGAGCATCAGGTTTTGCCCGACGCTGAAGTGGTCAAACAGCAGGGCGTCCTGAAAGAGGATCCCTAAACCACGCGTTTCCACGGGCAAGGTGTCACAGCGGCGTTCATCAAGCCACAGTTCTCCCTGCGCCTTAAAATCAGAAGATAACGCCCCCACCATCCAGGAGAAAAGTGTCGATTTCCCGCTCCCGGACGGCCCCATCAGGGTCACTATCTCCCCGCGCGGTACACAAAAATTGACCTGCCGGAAAAGCGGTTCAATGGTGAGGTTTTGCACCTTTAACATTAACGTAATCCTCGACGGTAGCGGCCTGCCAGTCTGGATAAGAGGGCGGCGGTGCCAAAAACGATGCCCGTCACTAATAGTAATCCCAGCGCGCGGGTCGCCAGGATCGGAAGACTTCCCCCGCTGCTGAGCGCCACGGTTTCAGTGGTCAGCGTGGCAAAACGTCCGGCACCCAGCCACAGTGTGGGCATGTATTGCGCCATGCTCACCGAAAACCCGGTAGCAAAAGCCAGTAACGCCGGGCGTACCAGCAGCGGGCATTTTAGCATCCAGAATATTTTCATCCGTCCCCAGCCAAGCGTTCTGGCGGAGAGGAACAGTCGGGGATCCAGCTTTTGCCAGGCAGGTTGCAGCACCAGCAGCGTCCAGGGCAGTACCCACAGCAGGTGCCCCCAGAGCACGGCAGCGAACTGCCCGTCGATGCCCAGCGTGAGCGCAACGGCATATTGACCGGAGACAAGAGGTAGAGCGGGCAACGCGAGCGGCAGCCAGACCCACAGCGCGCCTCTTCTGGGCCCCCATTCGAGCCAGAGAAAACTCAGCCCAAGCGCCAGCACGCCAGAGAGCATCCCCAGCGTAAGGCTGGTGGTTAACGGGGACAGCGCGGCCTCTTCGGGACGCGCTAAACCGAGCAGCACGATGGCGCAAAGGATCCCACATCCCGGTAGCCACCAGGCGAGCGACTTTTCCGGTACCGGCAGGGACGCGCGGTGCCTGACGCCGGAGAGGTTCGGCAAGGTGCGTCGCCAGGCTTTCCAGATGCCGAATCCCACTCCGGCCAGCAGAGCCAGAGTCAGGAGTAAGAGAAGGCAAACGAGCGTTCCCTGCGCCTGCTGCCGCGCATCGCCCTGGCTGAGCCACTGCCAGGCCAGCACCGCCAGCGTGGGGGGATTACCTGGCCCCAGAATAATGGCAACATCCACCACAGACAGCGACCAGGCCAGCACGGCCAGCATCACGGCACCCAGCGCGGGGGCAATACTCGGCAGGACCAGCCAGCACAGGCGCTGAAGGCGTCCGTAACCCAGGGTACGCAAAACCACATTCTTCTGCGCCAGCTGCGCTTCAGGCAGCGCGGCATAGAGTGCCCACAGGACAAACGCGCTCTCTTTGACCGCGAGCGTCAGCCCCAGCCCGATGCCATAACGATCGAGCTGCGGTGAGCAGAAAGTGCAGGCCTGATAAAACAGCCCTCCCTCGGCAAACAGGAGTAACGCGCTGGTCGCGAAAGCGACGTGGGGCACCGCCAGCATCCAGGGTAACTGCGCGCACAAGCGACGCCAGCGTTCGCCGGGCCACAGCAGCGTGATGAACCCCAGGGCAATCACCAGCGAACCCAGCGTTGCCAACAGCGTCGAGACCAGCGTGGCGGCAAACGCCTGCGGCAGCTGGGGATCGTTAGCCAGCGCCTTCCAGCTATCGAGCGACAGCGCCGGAGTAAACAGCATAGCGACGGCAGGAAGCAGCGGGAGATAAATCACCGCCATTACCAGCCAGATCGCCGCGCTTAGCGGGTGCCGTAGCGGCGAAGCCATTCCTGCTCCAGCGCGTTAACCCAGGCGGCGTGCGGTTCAGGAAGCACTGCCGGTAACGCTTCTGGCGTGTGGCTGCGAAGCCGCTTCGCCTCATCGGCGGATAGCGTTCCCGCGTCCAGCACGCTCGGGTCACCCCACACGGCCGGGTCGGCTTTGCGGATCTGCGCCTGCGGTGAAAGCAGGAAGTTTGCCACCACTTTTGCCCCCGCACTGGCGCTGGCATTCGCCGGAATGGCGACAAAATGGACGTTACCGATTGTGCCGTTCTTAAACCCGAAGCTGTAGCTGTCGGCAGGCAGTTCACCGCTGGCGACCTTTTGCCGGGCATGCGCCGGGTTAAAGGTCATCGACAGAGCCAGGTTGTCGCTGGCGAGCAGGGCATCCATGCGCGCGGGCGAGGGAGGAAAATCTTGCCCTTTACGCCACAGCAGAGGATGCAGCGTGTCGAGGTAGCGCCACAGCGGCGCGGTAACCTGCTGGAAGGTATCATCCGGCGCTTTTTTTAGCGCGTCAGGCTGCGTGGTGAGCGTCAGAAGCAGCTGTTCCAGGAACGCCGTGCCGGTAAAGTCAGGCGGGCGCGGATAAGTGACGTTGCCCGGATGCTGCTGCGCCCAGGCCAGCAATGCCTGAGGGGTATCTGGCGGCGCAGGCATGCTTGCTTTACGGGCGATAAAGGTCAGCTGCGCGCCGCCCCACGGCGATTCTGCTCCCTCGGTTGGGATGGCAAAATCCTCCATAACCGGTTTACGCGTATCAACGTATCGCCAGTTCGGCAGCTGCTGTGCCCATCCGGTTTGCAGCAAACCCGCCTCTTTTAGGGTGCGGAAATTTTCTCCGTTAACCCAGAGTAAATCGACCGAGCCGTTGTGGTTTCGCCCTGCGGCATGTTCCGTCTGGATGCGTTTTACCGCATCGGCGGCATCCGCCAGACGAACAATCCTGAGGTCAATCGCGTAGTGCGTTTTCATTTCGCCGCTAACCCAGTCCAGGTAGCGGTTAACCGCCGGATCGCCACCCCAGGCATTAAACCAGACGGTCTGGCCTTTTGCCTGTTGTTGAAGGGATTGCCAGCTGTCTGCAGAAAAGGCTGGCGTCGCCAGCAGCAGGCTTGTCAGAAACGCGCAAAAACGCACACGGCGCATAATGCCTCACTTTTTGAACGAAGAGGTGTAACGGGAAAAGAGCCAGCGGGTGGCCAGCGGGAATAACCCCAGTAGTGTAAAGGCGAACAGCAGGCCCGGCGACAAAATATCGCGCAGCGATGTCACTCTTCCAAGCTCGCGTCCGGCGTTGAGAAAGACAACCGTTGCAGGCAGCATGGCGACCTGGCTTACCCACCAGTGGCGACGCACCGTGATGCGGGTCAGCCCCATCAGCAAATTCACCAGGAAAAACGGAAACATCGGCATCAGGCGAAGGGCAAAAAGGTATCCCGCGCCGTCACGCGCCATCCCGGCATTGACCGTTTTCATCTGTAGCGTAAAACGCCGTTGCACCCCGTCGCGAAGCAGATAACGGCTGGCGAGCATCGCCAGCGTGGCGCCGAGCGTGGACGCAAACGACACCAGCAGTACGCCTTCCCACAAGCTGAAAAGTGCACCACCCAACAGCGTCAGGATGGCTGCGCCAGGGATCGACAGGGCGCTTACCACGACATAGATAACAAAATAGGTGAGCGCACTCCGAAGGGGGGCATTTTCGACCTGCGTGAGCAACGCCTGCTGGTGAGTTTTTATCACGTCGAGGGATAGCGTACCCGGTGGCAGGAGGAAGAACGCCAGCGCAAAGGCGCCCAGAAGGGCGCACAGGAAAAGTGTTTTTTGAAGGTTCACTCAGAGTTACAGCTTGAATTTCGCCCACACCGGCGCGTGGTCAGACGGTTTTTCCATGCTACGGATATCGTAGTCAATACCGGTTTCGATGCAGCGTTCTGCCAGCGGGGAGCTGGCCAGCAGCAGGTCGATGCGCAGGCCACGGTTGTCATCAAAGCCTTTTGAGCGATAGTCAAACCACGAGAAGCGATCCTGCGTCTCCGGGTTGGCGGTACGGAAGGTATCCACCAGGCCCCAGTCCAGCAGGCGCTGCATCCACTCGCGCTCTTCCGGCAGGAAGGAACATTTGCCGGTACGCAGCCAGCGTTTGCGGCTGTCTTCACCGATGCCAATATCCAGGTCGGTCGGGCTGATGTTCACATCACCCATAATCAGCACCGGGTTGTCTTTGTTCAGTTCGTTGGTCAGATAGTCCTGCAGATCCTGATAAAACTTGGCTTTGGCCGGGAATTTGGTCGGATGGTCGCGGCTTTCGCCCTGGGGAAAGTAACCATTGATCACGGTGATGTTCCCCAGCGGGGAAGGCAGCTCCGCCATGATGATGCGGCGCTGTGCTTCTTCGTCATCGCCTGGAAAACCACGGCGCACAGAAACGGGCGTCTCTTTGGTCAACAGCGCAACGCCGTAATGGCCTTTCTGCCCATGATAAAAGACGTTGTAACCTAGTTTCGCCACCTCTTCGAGGGGGAACATGTCGTCGTGAACCTTGGTCTCCTGCAGGCCGATCACATCTGGCTGATGTTGCTCAACAATGGCTTCAAGCTGATGAGGACGGGCGCGCAGGCCGTTGATATTAAAAGAGACAAATTTCATAGTCGCTGCCAGTGCAAGGTGAATAGTGCATGGATGGTAGCAGAAATTGTGTCGTCTGTTATCCGCTTCGCCCAATTACTGCGACAGATAATGCCAACGGTGCAATTTTTGCACCATTCTGATGCGCCGTGCCCCCAAACAGAGCGTAAATGGTCAATAAATTTCGCGAGCGATCACAATTCCAGAATTATATTTGGCCTGTGCATACTCTTTCTGATTTTCATGCGGCAAAGCGCCGCTTGTCGTAAAAATATTCACTTTTTATGCATTAACAGTGAATAATTCCATATCGTAACCTGTTGATATTCTGTCTTGCTATCCCGTTTATGCATTTTTATCGCTGGCTGGCACGAAGCGTGCAATCTACATTCACAGTGCAAACACCCAATTATTTAACATTCAAATAACTTTTTATTTACCGGATGAGGTCGCTATGTCTCTGTCAATTACGCGTGAAAATTTCGATGAATGGATGATGCCGGTTTACGCTCCGGCGGCTTTTATTCCGGTACGTGGGGAAGGCTCGCGCCTGTGGGATCAGCAGGGCAAAGAGTACATCGACTTTGCGGGGGGGATTGCGGTGAATGCGCTGGGCCATGCGCACCCGGCGCTGCGTCAGGCGCTGAACGACCAGGCGGCGAAGTTCTGGCATACCGGTAACGGCTTTACCAACGAGCCTGCGCTGCGCCTGGCAAAAAAACTGATCGACGCGACCTTTGCCGAAAAAGTGTTTTTCTGTAACTCGGGGGCGGAAGCCAACGAAGCGGCGCTGAAGCTGGCGCGTAAATATGCCCACGACAAGTTTGGCACGCACAAGAGCGGGATTGTGGCGTTTAAGAATGCCTTCCACGGCCGCACGCTGTTTACCGTCAGCGCAGGCGGTCAGCCTTCCTACTCTCAGGACTTTGCGCCGCTGCCACCAGATATCCGTCACGCCATCTATAACGATCTGCAGTCCGCCAGCGAGCTGATTGACGACACAACCTGTGCGGTGATCGTCGAGCCGATGCAGGGCGAGGGTGGCGTACTTCCGGCGCAAAAAGCCTTCCTGCAGGGGCTGCGCGAGCTGTGCGATCGTCACAATGCGGTGCTGATTTTCGACGAAGTGCAGACCGGCGTGGGCCGCACCGGTGAACTGTATGCCTATATGCACTATGGCGTTACCCCGGACGTGCTCTCAAGCGCCAAAGCGCTGGGCGGCGGCTTCCCGATTGGGGCAATGCTTACCACCGATAAATTCGCCAGCGTGATGACCGTGGGCACCCATGGCACCACCTACGGCGGTAACCCGCTGGCTACCGCCGTCGCCGGGCAGGTGCTCGACATCATTAACACCCCTGAGGTGCTGAAAGGCGTTAAGCAGCGTCACGACTGGTTTGTTGAGCGCCTGAATGCCATCAACAGCAAAATGGGGCTGTTTAAAGAAATTCGCGGTCTGGGGCTGTTAATCGGCTGCGAGCTCACGCCGGAGTTTGCCGGAAAAGCTAAACTTATTTCACAGGAAGCGGCAAAAGTGGGCGTGATGGTGCTGATTGCCGGTGCCAACGTGGTGCGGTTTGCCCCTGCGCTGATCGTCAGCGAAGAAGAGGTGAGAACTGGCTTAGACCGTTTTGCGCTGGCCTGTGAACAGGTGAAATCCGGGGTGTCATCATGATGGTCATCCGTCCCGTTGAGCGTGGCGACCTCGCCGGGCTCATGCAGCTTGCCGGTAAGACAGGAGGCGGGCTGACCTCGCTTCCTGCCGATGAAAAAACGCTGTCGGCGCGCATTGAGCGCGCCCTGCAAACCTGGCAGGGGACGTTGCCAAAAAGCGAACAGGGGTATGTGTTCGTGCTGGAAGAGACCGACACGGGCACCGTGGCCGGGATCTGCGCCATTGAAGTGGCCGTCGGGCTTAACGATCCGTGGTACAACTACCGCGTCGGCACCATGGTTCACGCCTCGAAAGAGCTGAACGTCTATAACGCGCTGCCCACGCTGTTTCTCTGTAACGACCACACGGGTGCCAGCGAGCTGTGCACGCTGTTCCTCGATCCGGCGTGGCGCAAAGAGGGCAACGGCTATCTGCTCTCCAAATCGCGCTTTATGTTTATGGCTGCCTTTCGCGATCGCTTTAACGAAAAAGTGGTTGCCGAGATGCGCGGCGTGATTGATGAGACAGGCTACTCGCCGTTCTGGGAGAGCCTGGGCGAGCGCTTCTTCTCGATGGAGTTCAGCCGGGCAGACTATCTCTGCGGCACGGGCCAGAAAGCCTTTATCGCCGAACTGATGCCGAAACATCCTATCTATACCCATTTCCTCACCCCGGAAGCGCAGGCAGTGATCGGCGAAGTGCATCCGCAGACCGCGCCCGCCCGCGCGGTGCTGGAGAAAGAGGGATTCCGCTACCGTAACTATGTCGACATCTTCGACGGCGGCCCAACGCTTGAGTGTGACATTGACCGCGTGCGCGCCATTCGTAAAAGCCGTCTGGTGACGGTCTCCGAAGGACAGCCCGCGCCGGGCGAATGGCCAGCCTGTCTGGTCTCCAACGAAAATTACAATAATTTCCGCGCCATGCTGGTACGTACTGACCCTAAATGTGAGCGTCTGGTACTGACGGCGGCGCAGCTGGATGCGTTGAAATGTAACGCGGGCGACTCGGTTCGCCTGGTGCGTCTCTGCCCTGAGGAGAAAACAGCATGACTTTATGGATTAACGGTGACTGGGTAACGGGTGAAGGCGACCTGCGGGTAAAAACCAATCCGGTCGGCCAGGCGGTGCTCTGGAAAGGAAATGATGCCAGTGCCGGGCAGGTAGAACAGGCGGGCCAGGCTGCTCGCCGCGCGTTTCCGGCTTGGGCAAAACAGCCCTTCGCCGTGCGCCAGGCGATTGTGGAAAAATTTGCCGGGCTGCTGGAGGCGAATAAGGCCGAACTGACGCGCATCATTGCGTCCGAAACCAGTAAACCGCGCTGGGAAGCGACCACCGAAGTGACGGCGATGATCAACAAAATTGCCATTTCGGTGAAGGCCTACCACACCCGCACCGGTGAACAGCATACCGAGATGCCGGACGGCGCGGCCACGCTGCGCCACCGTCCACACGGCGTGCTGGCGGTATTTGGCCCGTACAACTTCCCGGGGCATCTGCCGAACGGCCACATTGTGCCCGCGCTGCTGGCGGGCAATACCGTTATTTTCAAACCGAGCGAGCTCACGCCATTAACCGGCGAGGCGGTGGTTAAGCTGTGGGAACAGGCCGGTCTGCCGCCGGGCGTGCTGAACCTGGTGCAGGGCGGGCGCGAAACCGGTCAGGCGCTGAGTGCGCTCGGCGATATCGACGGCCTGCTGTTTACCGGCAGCGCCGGAACGGGGTATCAGCTGCACCGCCAGCTGGCAGGGCAGCCGGAGAAAATTCTGGCACTGGAAATGGGCGGCAACAACCCGCTGATTGTCGAAGATCCTGATGATATCGACGCTTCGGTGCACCTGACGATTCAGTCCGCCTTTATTACCGCCGGACAGCGCTGTACCTGTGCCCGCCGCCTGTTGGTCAAGCGTGGCGCGCAGGGGGATGCCTTCCTGAAGCGTCTGGTAGAGGTGAGCGCGCGTCTGGTGCCTGCCGCGTGGGATGCCGACCCGCAGCCGTTTATCGGTGGGCTGATTTCCGAGCAGGCCGCGCTGAACGTGCTGAAGGCCTGGCAGGACCACGTCGCGCGCGGCGCGAAAACCCTGCTGGAGCCGAAGCTGGTTCAGCCTGGTACCTCGCTGCTGACGCCGGGCATTATTGAGATGAGCGGCGCGAGCAACGTGCCGGATGAAGAGGTCTTTGGCCCGCTGCTGTGCGTCTGGCGCTATGACGATTTTGATGCGGCCATTGCGATGGCGAATAACACCCGATACGGCCTGTCAAGCGGGCTGATTTCACCGCATCGCGAGAAGTTTGATCAGCTGCTGCTTGAAGCGCGCGCCGGGATTGTGAACTGGAACAAACCGCTGACCGGGGCGGCAAGTACCGCCCCGTTCGGCGGCGTGGGCGCGTCGGGCAACCATCGCGCCAGCGCGTGGTATGCCGCCGATTACTGCGCGTGGCCGATGGCGAGTCTGGAAACTCCAGCGCTGACGCTGCCGGAGACGCTCAATCCGGGGCTGGATTTTACCGGAGGGGATCGCCATGAAAGCGCGTGAGGTCAACTTTGACGGGCTGGTGGGGCTGACGCACCACTATGCCGGTCTCTCATTCGGGAATGAAGCCTCGACGAAGCACCGTTTTCAGGTCTCCAACCCGAAGCTGGCGGCGAAGCAGGGGCTGCTAAAAATGAAGGCGCTGGCGGATGCCGGTTTCCCGCAGGCGGTCATCCCGCCGCAGGAGCGCCCGAACGTGGCTGTCCTTCGCCAGCTTGGCTTTAGCGGTACTGATGAGCAGGTGGTGGAAAAAGCGGGGACGCAAACGCCGCACCTGCTCTCTGCCGCAAGCTCCGCGTCGTCAATGTGGGTGGCAAACGCGGCGACCGTCGCGCCGTCAGCCGACACGCTGGATGGCAAAGTCCATCTGACCGTGGCGAACCTGAATAACAAATTCCACCGCGCCACCGAAGCGGAAACCACCGAGCGCGTGCTGCGCGCCATTTTCCAGAATGACGCCCGTTTCGAGGTGCATCAGGCTCTGCCGCAGGTGGCGATGTTTGGCGACGAAGGGGCGGCCAACCACAACCGGCTGGGCGGTGATTATGGCGATCCTGCCGTGCAGCTGTTTATCTACGGGCGGGAAGAGGGCGGTCACAACGCGCCCACGCGCTATCCTGCACGCCAGACGCTGGCGGCGAGCCAGGCGGTTGCCCGGCTGAACCAGGTCAATCCGTCACAGGCGATCTTTGCCCAGCAAAACCCGCAGGTGATCGACCAGGGCGTATTCCATAACGACGTGATTGCTGTCTCCAACCGTCAGGTGCTGTTCTGCCATGAACAGGCGTTTGCGCATCAGGAGAGGTTGCTTGCCACGCTGCATGAGCATGTACCCGGTTTTACGCCTATTCAGGTACCCACCCAGGCGGTGAGCGTGCAGGATGCGGTAGAAACCTACCTCTTCAACAGCCAACTGCTGAGCCGTGACGATGGCAGCATGATGCTGGTGCTGCCGCAGGAGTCCCGTAGTCATCAGGGCGTGTGGCGTTATTTGAGCGAACTGGTGAAAGCCGATAATCCGATTGATGAACTGCGCGTCTTTGATCTGCGTGAAAGCATGGCCAACGGCGGCGGGCCAGCCTGTTTACGTCTGCGCGTGGTGTTGACGCAGGACGAAATGCAGGCGGTAAACCCAGCGGTCATTATGAACGATACGCTCTTTGCGCGGCTGAACGACTGGGTCGATCGTTACTATCGGGATCGCTTAACCCAGGCCGATCTGGTTGACCCGCTGCTTCTGCGTGAAGGGCGCGAGGCGCTGGATGCTTTATCGACAATCCTGCAGCTGGGATCGGTTTATCCGTTCCAGCGCTAAGGGGCTGATATGGAAAATTTACTGGCGCTGACGCTGGCAGACGAAACGCCCGAACAGACTGAGGGCGATGGCCCCTCATTCCACTGGCGCTGGCTGGGACGGGGCGTACTTGAACTGACGCCGTTTGCGCAGAGCGACGTTTCGCTTCTGCTGTCGAGCGGTATTCACGGCAACGAAACCGCACCCGTTGAGATTGTCGACCTGCTGCTGCGCGCGTTGTACCGTGGAGAGATTACGCTTGCGTGTCGCGTGCTGGTGGTGTTTGGCAATCCGCCAGCGCTGGCGCAAAACAAACGTTACCTGGTGAGTGATATCAACCGGATGTTTGGGGGCCGCTGGTCGCAGTTCCCCCAAAGCGATGAAACGGCGCGCGCGCAGTGGCTGGAGAGCGTAGTGACGACGTTTTTTGTCACCGCGGGGGGAACGCGCTGGCACCTCGACCTGCATACGGCTATCCGTGCCTCTTATCATGTGCGTTTTGGCGTCCTGCCGCAGCGCAGTCAGCCCTGGGATGAAACCTTTCTGAGCTGGCTGGGGGATGCGGGGCTGGAAGCCCTGGTCTTCCATCAGTCGCCGGGCGGTACGTTTACCCATTTTACGTGTGAAAACTTCGGCGCGCTGGCCTGCACGCTGGAGCTGGGAAAAGCGCTGCCTTTCGGGGAAAATGATCTGACGCGCTTTGCTCCGACGCACTCTGCGCTTCGGGCGCTGCTCGGCGGCACCGCGCCGGAACATGCGCAGGAGCCTGTCGTGCGTTATCGGGTTGTGCAGCAGATCACCCGTCGCAGCGATGCTTTCCTTCTCCATATGGCGGCCCACACGCTGAACTTCACGCCGTTCCGTCAAGGGGTACTCCTGGCAGAAGACGGTGACGAGCGATACGAGGTGCAGAAAGCCACAGAGTATGTTTTATTCCCCAATCCGTCGGTGGCATTTGGTCTGCGAGCCGGACTGATGCTGGAAAAATTAGCCTGATCTTTTCCCCTCTTGACGTGAGAGGGGAAATTATTTTCTTAGCAATGAAGGCGGTTATATCTCTTTTGCAGAATATTCCTGGATAATTGCTTTATTAATAAACGCCACTTCGTTATACTTCTGCACAATCTCTTTAAAATCAGTATATTGAATATTTATGTTTCACCTCTCCATGTTTTATCCTTAATTCCTCCACATTTGGCGAAAAATTGTTTTTTACACTTTCATTGTTTTACCGTTGCTCTGACTAATTGACGATAAACCCCGTAAAGTGAATATCGTCAACACGGCATAGCGCCGAAGAATAACTGAAAGTAAGGAAATACATTATGCGTAAGTTAACTGCACTGTTTGTTGCCTCTACCCTGGCTCTGGGCGCTACCAGCATGGCGTTCGCCGCAGATACCGCCACCACGACCGCCGCGCCAACTGAAGGCAAAATGATGATGCATCATAAAGGCAAGCCGGGTATGCACCATGAGATGATGATGTTTAAAGACCTGAATCTGACCGACGCGCAGAAACAGCAGGTTCGCGACATCATGAAAAGCCAGCGTGACCAGATGAAACGCCCTCCGCTGGAAGAGCGCCGCGCGATGCATGACATCATTGCCAGCGACAGCTTCGATAAAGCGAAAGCGGAAGCGCAGATAGATAAAATGGCCGAGCAGCATAAAGCCCGCATGCTTGCCCACATGGAAACCCAGAATAAGATCTACAACATTCTGACCCCGGAACAGAAAAAACAATTTAATGCCAATTTTGAGAAGCGTCTGACAGAACGTCCGGCGCCGGAAGGTAAAATGCCAGCACCAGCCGAATAATCGGTTCACCCTCTTAAGACCGCCGGGATCCTGTTCACATAAGCAAAAACGCTGTGGACAGGACCGGCGGTTTTTTCTTTCTGCCCACCTCTTGCCTGCCGCCGCCAGCGCGGTATTCTCCTGTAGTCGCGTCAGAGATTTACTAAGGTTTGCCCACTCTGCTGCCGATAATACGTCTGTAGATTTCCAACGATAATAAACAAGACAGCAATGACAGCAATGTCGTTGCCCTGGCGCAGGTTGCGCCCCTCAGGAGTGGTGATGGAGTTCTTTGATATCCGTAAGATGCCGGTCAGTCTCTGGCGTAATGGCGCTGGCGAAACACGCGAAATATGTTGTTTTCCTCCCGCGACGCGTGATTTTTACTGGCGCGCCAGCATTGCCTCTATTGCCAGCAATGGCGAGTTCTCGTCGTTTCCCGGCGTCGATCGGGTGATCACCCTGCTGGAAGGGGGAGAGGTCACGCTGGATGCCGGTCAGGCATTTTTCCATACGCTGAAACATCACCAGCCCTACAGTTTTGCCGGCGATCTGCCGGTGAAGGCGCTGCTGACGGATGGGCAGATGTCGATGGATTTTAATATTATGACCCGGCGGGATTGCTGCCAGGCGAAGGTCCGCGTCGCGGATCGGACCTTCACCACCTATGGCTCCCGCGGTGGCGTGATATTTGTGTTAAGCGGGGCGTGGCAGCTTGGCGAAAAATTGCTGACGGCGGATCAGGGAGCCAGCTGGGAGGAGGGCACGCATACCCTCCGACTGCTGGAATCAACAGGAACGCTGTTGTTCAGTGAAATTACGTGGCTGCCAGGTCATTAAGCGAAATGATTTCGTACTTGCCGGTTAACACGGGTTTACAGAGTATTTTGTAGCCGTCGTGGTCGAATCCGGCGGGGGTACGCAGCAGGGTTGCGGCGTCTTGCAGCGTATCAACGGCGCCCAGCCAAAGCCAGTTGTGGACGATGTGATACTGCGTCATCAATTCACCCACTTCCTTCAGGGCAACGGCGCCCTCCCATGGCCAGCATTTGACGCTGATGGCCGCCAGCCCGGCGAGCAGTCGGGCATTATGTTCCTCGACGCTCTCTTTCCCACAACAGGCACCCGCGCAGCGTTTCAGCGCCGAGCGGAAACAGGCGCGACCGCGCGTGGTGCCCTCTAACCCTAAAAGGCTGTAGCAAAGCTGTAAATCGTCGGCGAGCGCCTGCAAAGCCTGCAGTGCCGCGCGTTTATTGGCGAACAGGCCATAGAGGTTCGGCTCATGGGAAAAATCAACGTCACGGGCGTACACAACCTGTGGTTTGCCGTTGCTGATCTGCAGGGAGCAGAGCTGGCGATTGCGCCGAAGCCGCTTGTTGAACAGCGGCTGCTGCTCTTTTATCAATCGGGCTTCCAGCAATAGCGCGCCCATTTCACCCGCAGTCGGAAACCAGGTGATGCGTCTCGACTGGCGGAGCATCGCGGCTTCGTCCGGCGTGCGCAGATGGGATAATACCCGGCTGCGAATATTCACGCTTTTACCGATATAGAGCGGAAGGGTGTCGCTTTCGCCGTGAAAGATGTACACACCCGGCTGTTTAGGCAACGCTTCAAGCCAGGGGCGAAGATGTTCGGGATATTCATAGATAGCCGCCGCTTCAAACTCAAGACGCGGGGCGGATTGACGCCTGCTCACATACTGCTCCATATACTGTTCAGGTATACAGTGTAGCAGGTGTGTGGTGGTTAAAAAAGAGTCGGGTGGAGGCTACGCCTTACTCGACCATGACGTGCGGCCTGATGCCCTCACCCCAACCCTCTCCCACGGGAGAGGGCGCAAACACTAAAAACGGTAACCAGGTTACCGTTTTGCTTTATTTTTTCCAGAAATCGTCGAACACCGTAATCGGCGTGTGACGCTTGTGCTCGGTTTTCAGATACCAGCCTTCGATAATCTTCGCGGTACCTTCATCCAGCTGTTTGCCTTCCAGATAATCGTCAATATTGTCATAGGTCACGCCCAGGGCTGCTTCATCAGGCAGGGAAGGGCGATCGTCTTCCAGATCGGCGGTTGGCGCCTTCTTGTATAAATGCTCCGGGCAGCCAAGTGCGGCGAGAAGCTGTTTACCCTGACGCTTGTTCAGGCGGAAGATCGGATTAATGTCGGTGCCGCCGTCGCCGTATTTGGTAAAGAAACCGGTGACCGCTTCCGCTGCGTGATCGGTGCCCACAACAACACCTTTGGTCATGCCCGCAATGCTGTACTGCGCTTTCATACGCTCACGCGCTTTTTCGTTGCCGCGTACGAAATCGCTCAGCTCAATACCCGCTTCGCGCAGCGCCTGTTCGCTCGCCAGCACGGAACCTTTAATGTTCACGGTCAGAACACGGTCGGGCTGAATGAAGGTAATCGCGTCCTGGCAATCTTGTTCGTCGGCCTGCACACCATAAGGAAGGCGCACGGCGATAAACTGCAGCGCATTATCACCCGTTTCTTCACGCAGCTCTGAAATGGCCATCTGGCACAGTTTGCCGGTCAGCGTAGAGTCCTGGCCGCCGCTGATGCCCAGCACCAGAGACTTCAGGAAAGCGTTTGTTTTTAAGTAGGACTTCAAAAAATCAACGCTTCGGCGGATCTCTTCATTTGCATCTACTGCAGGTTTCGCGCCCAGCGCCTGGATAATCTCTTGTTGCAGAGCCATTACGCCCTCCCTATGCAGAACGAGACAGAAAAATGTTATCTGTTAAAACTAACCCTTTGGGCGTAAAACGACAAGGATCACAGTTTCGAGTGCGCTAAATTGCGGCGCTTTAGCAGCTTATCGTTGTTTTATTAGAATTTTCCGAAATTCGTGTGGCGTAACTCGCAAAGTTGAACAATAGTATTTTTTATCCCATGCTTAGATAACACGCTGATAAACAAGAGGACGGAATATGAACAAGAACGTAGCAGGAATTTTAAGCGCAGCGGCGGTACTGACTATGCTGGCAGGGTGTACGGCTTACGATCGCACCAAAGATCAGTTTACCCAGCCAGTTGTAAAAGACGTCAAAAAAGGGATGACGCGTTCGCAGGTTGCTGCAATTGCAGGTAAACCTTCTTCTGAAGTCACCATGATTCATGCTAAGGGAACCTGTCAGACCTACATACTGGGTCAACGTGATGGTAAGGCAGAGACCTACTTTGTCGCGCTGGATGATACCGGTCATGTGATTAACTCCGGCTATCAGACCTGTGCAGAATACGACACCGATCCACAGGCCCCTAAGGCGCAGTAACCGCGCTTGCCTGAGGATGTTAACTAACCGGCCTGGTGGCCGGTTTTTTTATGCATACGTAAATCTTATTTCTTTGCGCGAATTATTTGCCCGAAATGTGAAGAGAGTCAACAAGCCAGGTCAATGAGAAACAATTTGACCCTATCCAGAATTATCCCCTCCTTGTACCATTGCGTATACTCGTTTCAACGACAAACAACAGTAAGTAACCTACCCGTCAGCCGGGATAGCAAGTCGAGTGATAGCGCGACGGCGGGGGGCACACAAGAGGGAAGTTATTATGGAAAAGAAACATATCTATCTGTTCTGTTCTGCGGGCATGTCAACCTCACTTCTGGTTTCCAAGATGCGTGCGCAGGCCGAAAAGTATGAAGTTCCTGTGGTGATCGAGGCGTTTCCAGAGACGCTGGCGGGCGAAAAGGGCCAGACAGCAGATGTTATTTTACTGGGGCCGCAAATCGCTTATATGTTGCCAGAAATTCAGCGTTTGCTGCCTCATAAACCGGTCGAAGTCATCGACTCGGGGCTGTACGGTAAGATTGATGGTTTAGGTGTATTAAAAGCTGCTGTTGCAGCCATTAAAAAAGCTGCTAATTAATTATTTATTTTTCCCGTCAAAGAGTTATTTCACACACAATACGCCGTAACATGCGTTACGGCATTTAAGGGTATTTTCCTATGAGTAAAGTCATCGCTTCACTTGAAAAGGTACTCCTTCCTTTTGCTGTTAAAATAGGAAAGCAGCCTCACGTTAATGCCATCAAAAACGGCTTTATTAAATTAATGCCGTTGACGCTGGCCGGGGCAATGTTCGTTTTAATTAACAACGTTTTTCTGAGCTTTGGTGAAGGTTCCTTCTTTTATTCATTAGGAATTCGGTTAGACGCTTCCACTATTGAAACCCTTAATGGTCTTAAAGCCATCGGCGGCAACGTATACAACGGTACGTTGGGTATTATGTCGCTGATGGCGCCTTTCTTTATCGGGATGGCGCTGGCGGAAGAGCGTAAAGTGGATCCTCTGGCCGCAGGTTTACTCTCTGTCGCAGCATTTATGACGGTTACCCCATACAGCGTCGGCGAGGCTTATGCTGTCGGTGCTAACTGGCTGGGTGGCGCAAATATTATTTCGGGTATTGTTATCGGTCTGGTCGTTGCGGAAATGTTCACGTTCATTATTCGCCGCAACTGGGTTATCCGTCTGCCGGATAGCGTACCGGCATCGGTATCTCGTTCATTTTCCGCGTTGATTCCAGGCTTCATTATTCTCTCCATTATGGGGATTATCGCCTGGGCGCTCTCTCACTGGGGCACAAACTTCCACCAGATCATTATGGACTCTATCTCTACGCCGCTGGCGTCAATGGGTGGAGTGGTAGGTTGGGCGTATGTCATCTTTACCTCCCTGCTGTGGTTCTTCGGCGTGCATGGTTCACTGGCACTGGCGGCGCTGGACAGCGGTATCATGACCCCGTGGGCACTGGAAAACGTTGCGCTTTATCAGCAGTACGGCTCCGTTGATGCGGCGCTGGCAGCCGGTAAAACCTTCCATGTGTGGGCGAAGCCGATGCTTGACTCCTATATCTTCCTGGGGGGTACCGGGGCGACATTGGGTCTGATCATCGCGGTCTTTATTGTCTCTCGTCGTGCCGATCATCGTCAGGTTGCGAAGCTGGCGCTGCCGTCAGGCATCTTCCAGATTAACGAACCGATTCTGTTTGGTCTGCCAATCATCATGAACCCAGTGATGTTCATTCCATTCATCCTGGTGCAACCGCTGCTGGCGGCAATCACCCTGACCGCGTACTACCTGGGCATTATCCCGCCGGTGACCAACATTGCACCGTGGACCATGCCAGCCGGTCTGGGCGCGTTCTTTAACACCAACGGTAGCGTCGCGGCCTTCCTGCTGGCGATATTCAACCTCGGGATTGCAACCCTGCTTTACATGCCATTCGTGGCAATAGCGAACAAAGCGGCAACCGTTATCGATGAAGAAGAGAGCGAAGAGGATATCGCCCTCGCACTGAAATTCTAAAATTGCACGGCGCGGGGCAACCCGCGCCAGCTAAAAGGAGCTTAACGATGTTAGATTTGGATAGTATTGTCGCAGACGAAACCGTAGAGAACGATCTGGAAGAAGTGGTGATGGGGCTTATCATCAACTCTGGACAGGCACGCAGCCTGGCGTATGCCGCGCTGAAGCAGGCCAAGCAGGGTGATTTCGCCGCAGCAAAAACCATGATGGACCAGTCCCGTCTTGCACTGAATGAAGCGCATCTGGTGCAGACGAAGCTCATCGAAGGCGACCAGGGCGAAGGGAAAATGAAGGTGAGCCTGGTGCTGGTACATGCCCAGGATCATCTGATGACCTCCATGCTGGCGCGCGAGCTGGTGGCAGAGTTAATCGAGCTTCACGAGAAGATGCAGTAAGTCAGGTCAGGCAGCAGGAGGTCAGCACGATGGAAATTAAAACCGCACTTGAGCAGCAGCTGTTTAATGGCAAAAATTTTCACGTGGTTATTTACAACAAGACGGAGAGCGCCAGTGGTCTGCACCAGCATGACTACTACGAGTTCACGATTGTTCTGACCGGCCGCTACTATCAGGAGATCAACGGTAAGCGCGTGTTACTGGAGCGCGGAGATTTTGTCTTCCTGCCGATGGGGTCCTATCATCAGAGCTTTTACGAGTTTGGTGCCACACGCATTCTGAATGTGGGCGTCAGCCGACGCTTCTTTGAGAAACATTATCTGCCGCTGGTACCGTTCTGCTTCGTGGCGTCACAGGTCTATCGCGTCAAAAACGAGTTCATGACCTGGATCGAAACGGTTATTGCCTCACTCAACTTCCGCGACAATGAGTTCGACGAGTTTATTGAAACCGTGACGTTTTATGTGATGAACCGCCTTCGCCATCATCGCGAAGAACAGCAGGTCATTGATGATATCCCACAGTGGCTTCGCAGTACCGTTGAGCTCATGCACGACAAAGGGCAATTCAGCGACAACGCGCTGGAAAATATGGTTTCGTTGTCGGGCAAGTCGCAGGAGTATTTAACCCGCGCGACGCAGCGTTATTATCGTAAAACGCCTGTGCAAATCATTAATGAAATCCGCATTAACTTTGCCAAGAAACAGCTGGAAATTACCAATTACTCTGTCACCGATATTGCTTATGAGTCAGGTTACAGTAGCCCCAGCCTGTTTATTAAAACGTTTAAGAAGTTTACTTCGTTCACACCAAACAGTTACCGCAAAAATCTGACGGTAATTAATTAATACCCGGCGATTTTATTCGCCACGAATATTGACGTAATTGCTTGCCCAAATAGCGGGAAGAGAACGCTATACCTTGCAGGCGGTTAACCTGATACGCTAAGGGAGATATTATGCAACAGAAATTAAAAGTCGTAACCATTGGTGGCGGCAGCAGCTATACCCCGGAATTACTGGAAGGTTTCCTGAAACGTTATCATGAATTACCGGTCAGCGAATTATGGCTGGTGGATGTAGAAGAAGGTCAGGAAAAGCTGAATATTATTTTCGACCTGTGTAAACGTATGGTTGAGAAAGCCGGTGTGCCATTGACCGTACATAAAACGCTGGATCGCCGTCTGGCGTTGAAAGATGCTGATTTCGTCACCACCCAGCTGCGCGTCGGCCAGCTGAAAGCACGCGAGCTGGATGAGCGTATTCCGCTGAGCCACGGCTATCTGGGACAGGAAACCAACGGTGCGGGTGGTCTGTTTAAAGGTCTGCGTACCATTCCGGTGATTTTCGACATCATCAAAGACGTGGAAGAGATTTGCCCGAATGCGTGGGTGATTAACTTCACCAACCCGGCGGGAATGGTGACGGAGGCAGTCTATCGCCACACCGGTTTCAAACGCTTTATCGGCGTCTGTAATATCCCGATTGGCATGAAGATGTTTATTCGCGACGTGCTGGCGCTGACCGACAACGACGAGCTTTCCATCGATCTGTTCGGCCTGAACCACATGGTGTTTATCAAAGACGTGATCGTTAACGGCACGTCGCGCTTTGCCGAACTGCTCGACGGTGTTGCTTCGGGTCGACTGACCGCCGCATCCGTGAAGAACATTTTCGATCTGCCATTCAGTGAAGGGCTGATCCGCTCCCTGAACCTGCTGCCGTGCTCGTACCTGCTCTACTATTTCAAGCAGAAAGAGATGCTGGCTATCGAAATGGGCGAGTACTATAAAGGCGGCGCGCGTGCCCAGGTGGTACAAAAAGTTGAGAAGCAGCTGTTTGATTTGTATAAAGATCCAAATCTTAATGTTAAACCGAAAGAGCTGGAGCAGCGCGGCGGGGCATACTATTCCGATGCGGCCTGCGAAGTGATTAACGCCATTTATAACGACAAGCAGGCTGAGCACTATGTCAACGTGCCGCATCATGGCCACATTGATAATATCCCGGCTGACTGGGCCGTAGAGATGACCTGCATTCTGGGTCGCGACGGCGCGAAACCGCACCCGCGCATTACCCACTTTGACGACAAAGTGATGGGCCTGATCCACACCATTAAAGGCTTTGAGGTGGCAGCAAGCAATGCGGCGTTGAGCGGTGAACTGAATGATGTGCTTCTGGCCCTGAACCTCAGTCCGCTGGTGCACTCCGACCGTGATGCGGAGCAGCTGGCGAGTGAGATGATCCTGGCGCATGAAAAATGGCTGCCAAACTTTGCTGCAACGGTTGAGAAACTGAAGTTCACCCACCGTTAAGAGGATGTACGATGGAAAACCTGCTGATCGTAAACGCCGATGATTTTGGCCTGTCGAAAGGGCAGAACTACGGCATCATTGAAGCCTGTCGTCGGGGTGTGGTGAGTTCAACCACGGCGTTGATTAACGGCGAGGCGGTTGAACATGCGGCTCAGCTAAGTCGGGACGTTCCCGAGCTGGGTGTGGGCATGCATTTTGTTCTGACGCTGGGTATGCCGCTTTCACCGATGCCGGGCCTGACGCGTGACGGACAGTTAGGGAAATGGATTTGGGAAATGGCAGAGCAGGACGCTCTGCCGCTCGAAGAGATCACCCGTGAACTGGATTGCCAGTTTAACCGCTTTGTTGATGTGTTTGGCAAGGAGCCGACGCACATCGATAGCCATCACCACGTGCACATGATCCCGGCGATTTTCCCGATTGTCGCGGAGTTTGCACAGCGTAAAGGCGTCGCGATCCGCGTGGATCGTGAGGTGCCCGGCGTGCCGGACTGCGCTGTGAAATCAACAGATGGATTCAGCAGTGCATTTTACGGCGACGAGATTGACGAAGCGCTGTTCCTGAAGGTGCTGGATGAGTCCGCCGCTCGCGGTGAAAAGTCCGTAGAGGTGATGGCGCACCCGGCATTTGTCGATAATACCGTGCGGAAAAGTGCCTACTGCTGGCCGCGTCTGGTGGAACTGGATGTGCTGACGTCGGCGTCGCTGAAGTATGCGATTGCCGAGCGCGGGTATCGGTTGGGGACGTTCAGAGATTTGTGAGAAATCCCCCTCACCCTAACCCTCTCCCCAAAGGGGCGAGGGGACTGGGCGGTGCGGCCTGTAATGCCAGCACAGGTCTGCATTTCTCCCTCTCCCTTTCAGGGAGAGGGCCGGGGTGAGGGTATTGTTTACGCCGGTATCTGGTCAATCTTACTGCTGCGCGACCAGACGCGGTGCGCGGCGAGTAAATCAAACAGCTTCGTCATAAAGGCATCGTCAACGTTATCGCCCTCGACAATGCCGTCCTCACCCTGATCGGCCACCTTCAGCTGCGCCTTAAACTGTCGCGCATCGCCTGCCAGGGCGATCGGTTTCAGATGCTTATAGGCTTCCAGCAGATAATACACGGCGTCACCGTTGGTCAGCAGGCTGTCAATATCTCCACACGGCACAATCACCGCATCAACGGTCAGCGAAGGCGCCCCGGCAAAGGTCGCCGCCACCGGCAGCACGGAGCCATCATCGGCGGTCACTTCGCCCATACGGGAATAAAGCAGTTTCGCATGCACGCCCTGGGTTTTCAGCGCCTGCATAATCCCCAGCACGTCGCTGGCGCGGGTTTTATCGTTCAGCAGGATGGCGACCACGCGGCCCTTAATCGATCCGCCCGGTACGGCGTACAGGCTTAGAGACGGATCCTTTTTCAGCCCGTTAACGTCTTTCGGTGGCGCTGCGTTACGTTGCTCATCGGTCAGGGTAATACCGAGGTTATCGGCGACGCTCTGCGCAAGCTGGATATCGATTCGCGCCAGCTGATCGACCACGCGCTCGCGGATGTAAGTGCGCACCACCTTGCTCAGCTCAAAGCTGAAGCCGCCGATGATATGCTGCTGCTCAATCGGGGTCTGGCTGTTCCAGAAGAGGCGAGGATGGGCGTAATACTCACCGAAGGATGGGCTGCGTTCACGAATTTTGGTTCCTTCGACGCGCTCCTGATACGACTCAAACCCGCCACGTTTCGGGCCCGGTGGTGTTTCACGCGGCCAGTTATCGTTGATCGAGTTCGGTTCGTAGTTCGCCGGGTTGGTGTCGATATCCTGGCGATGCATCCCGTCGCGCTGGAAATTGTGATACGGGCAGGTGGGGCGGTTAATGGGGATTTCGTGGAAGTTCGGTCCGCCGAGACGGCTAATCTGCGTGTCGGTGTAGGAGAACAGACGACCCTGTAACAGCGGGTCGTTGGTGAAATCCAGACCGGGGACAATATGGCCCGGGTGGAAGGCGGCCTGTTCATTCTCGGCAAAGAAATTATCCGGATTACGGTTGAGCACCATTTTCCCTACCAGCTGAACCGGCACCAGTTCCTCAGGAATGAGTTTAGTCGGATCAAGCAGGTCGAAATCAAATTTGAACTCGTCCTCTTCCGGAATCAACTGTAACCCCAGTTCGTATTCCGGGAAGTCTCCGGCTTCAATGGATTCCCACAGCTCGCGGCGGTGG
Source organism: Colias nastes (assembly GCA_907164665.1). Taxonomy (NCBI): domain Eukaryota; kingdom Metazoa; phylum Arthropoda; class Insecta; order Lepidoptera; family Pieridae; genus Colias; species Colias nastes. Next base: position 707,741 of record CAJQZM010041863.1, on the reverse strand, counting down.
AAATCGGGATCGCGGCCAGTCAGCTTCTGCGCTTCATCCCACACCAGCGACGCTTTACCCGCCACCGGTTTCCAGTGGAAGCGCACGAAAGTGGCTTTGCCTTCCGCGTTAATCAGGCGGAAGGTGTGGATGCCAAACCCTTCCATGGTGCGATAGCTGCGCGGAATGCCGCGGTCTGACATTGCCCACATCACGTTGTGCAATGTTTCTGGCTGTAGCGAGACGTAATCCCAGAAGGTGTCGTGCGCACTTTGTCCCTGCGGTATGGCCCAGTGTGGCTCCGGTTTTACCGCATGGACAAAGTCAGGAAATTTATGCGCATCCTGAATGAAAAACACCGGGGTATTGTTGCCGACCAGGTCGAAAATACCTTCTTCGGTATAAAATTTGGTGGCAAAGCCGCGGATATCGCGCACCGTGTCGGCCGAGCCTGCGCCACCCTGCACGGTAGAAAAGCGCACAAATACCGGGGTGATTTTATCCGGGTCGGAGAGGAAATCCGCTTTGGTAATGTCTTTCAGGCTTTTATAGGGCTGGAAGTATCCGTGCGCAGCCGAGCCGCGCGCGTGAACGATGCGTTCCGGTATGCGCTCGTGGTCAAAATGGGTAATCTTTTCCCGCAGGATGAAATCTTCCAGCAGGGTCGGCCCACGCGTGCCTGCGCGAAGGGAGTTCTGATCGTCAGCAATACGCACGCCCTGATTGGTCGTGAGCGCAAAACCTTCGCTACCTTTACGGTGTGGCTCAAGCGATTCCAGCTTCTCGTTCCCCGTATCCGGCGATTTCATGCTTCCCGGTGCGGTAGGCTGCTCGCCAGGCGCGGAAGGGCCCGGTGAGGGGCGGTGAGAGCCGTCAGCTGGAGCGAGAGAGTCCATACCCGGTTGCGATTCTTCAGTGCCATGAATCGGTGATTGATGTGTTTTATCTTTGTTCGACATTGCACGTTTCTCCTTTATCCATTGCTAAAAACCCTATTAAGGATAGAACAATGTCGTGAGATGGCTCGCCAACTAAGAGTTTTCACATGCCGTCATTAACGAAAGGAGCCATCTCACCCACTCTGAGCGCGACGGAAGGTAGTCAGATCGGCTATCATAGAATTTTCCTGCTTCAAGAATTTGCTTTAGTGAACCCGTCGCTTATGAAACCTCTTCGTCAACAAAACCGCCAGGTTATTAGCTATGTGCCCCGCGTTGAGCCCGCGCCGCCTGACCATGCCCTGAAAGTGGATGGTTTTCGCGACGTCTGGCAGTTACGGGGTAAATACGTGGCCTTTGTGCTGATCGGCGAACATTTCCGCCGCTCTCCCACGTTTACGGTGCCGGAGTCAGCGCAACGGTGGGCGATGCAGATCCGCCAGGATGAAGAGGTTGAAGAATAACAGCCATAAAAAAACCGCCATCAGGCGGTTTTTTTATTTCAACAGTGATTAACGGTGCGCCAGTTCGGCGTCGTCTTCACTTTCCAGAATCGCTTTGTCGGTCTGCTTCAGCCACTGACTGGTTAGCGTACCGGCGGTCATGGAGCCACTCACGTTCAGCGCGGTACGCCCCATGTCGATCAGCGGCTCAACGGAGATCAGCAGCGCAACCAGCGTCACAGGCAGACCCAGCGCAGGCAGCACAATCAGCGCGGCGAAGGTTGCACCACCACCAACACCCGCAACGCCTGCGGAGCTGATGGTCACAATGCCCACCAGGGTGGCAATCCACACCGGATCCAGCGGGTTGATACCCACAGTCGGCGCGACCATTACGGCCAGCATTGCCGGGTACAGGCCCGCACAGCCGTTCTGTCCAATGGTGGCACCAAAGGAAGCAGAGAAGCTGGCGATGGACTCAGGAACGCCCAGGCGACGCGTTTGCGCTTCCACGTTCAGCGGAATAGACGCGGCGCTGGAACGGCTGGTAAACGCGAAGGTCAGCACTGGCCACACTTTACGGAAGTATTTCAGCGGGCTGACGCCGTTCACGCCCAGCAGGATGCCGTGCACCACAAACATGATGCCCAGACCCAGGTAAGAGGCGACGACAAAGCTGCCCAGCTTGATGATGTCCTGCAGGTTTGATCCCGCAACCACTTTGGTCATCAGTGCCAGCACACCGTAAGGCGTCAGCTGCATGACCAGACGGACCAGCTTCATTACCCAGCTCTGCAGGGTATCGATAGCGGTCAGCACGCGTTCGCCTTTTGGCGCATCGTCTTTCAGCAGCTTCAACGCAGCCACACCCAGGAACGCGGCGAAGATCACCACGCTGATAATGGAGGTCGGGCTTGCACCGGTCAGGTCAGCAAACGGGTTTTTAGGAATAAAGGAGAGCACCATCTGCGGAACCGTCAGGTCGGCCACTTTGCCAACATAGTTGGTTTGAATCGCCGTCAGACGCGCGGTTTCAGCCGTACCCTGGACCAGGCCTTCAGCGGTCAGGCCAAACAGGTTGGTCACCAGCACGCCCACCAGCGCGGCAATCAGCGTGGTGAACAGCAGCGTACCGATAGTCAGGAAGCTGATTTTCCCCAGCTGAGTCGCATTATGCAGACGGGCAACGGCGCTCAGAATAGACGCGAACACCAGCGGCATCACAATCATCTGCAGCAGCTGCACGTAGCCGTTACCGACAATGTTGAACCATTGAATGGAATCTTTCAGTACCGGGTTATCGGAGCCGTAAACAGCGTGTAATGCCAGACCAAAGGCCACACCCATGACCAGACCGACCAGCACTTTTTTCGCCAGGCTCCACTGTTTGTGGCGCGCCTGCGCGAGAAGCAATAGCAATACAACGAACACAATAATGTTCGCGATGAGTGGAAAATTCATCCCCGTTCTCCTGATTTATTATACGGTCGGTTTTTACCGATCCTGATGGCGCAAGGTTAGCAGAAGTGTGATGCAGCGCTTATATCCAAATGGAATGGTTTATGACAAACGGGATTATTTTGTTTGTTTACTGTTCATTCTGGTGATGAATGAAACGATTGAACTGAAATTGCAGCGAATTGATCATCTGCGATGACCAGCGAACTGCACCATTTTCGGGCAACGTCTGCGGCATCCAGACGGCGTACGCGAAGAGTGCCATGCACAAAACGCGCTCCAGCTGATTGCCTTTTTGCGGGGCGAGAATGGGAAAACGGAAACGCCACCGGCAGGGCCACAGGAGGGGGACACCGGCAGGCGTCAGCATATCGGCAAGAATATGGCTTAAATAGCCGAGCACCATCCCCTGTATGGCATCTGCCGGCACTATCCAGCTTTCAGGCACTTTTAAATAGAACAGGGTAAGCAGGGCAAACACGGCCAGCAGGCTGTGGGTAAATCCCCGATGACCAAACGCTCTGGCAATGGGTTTGGCGATCCACTTCAACCATTGTCCAAGAAACGACTTGGGGTGATCGATGTCCGGCAGGAGACAGGTTAATACGGCGGAAGGGACGATATGCCACCAGTCACCCTGTGCCAGCACAGGGGTCAGTTCAGCGTTTTTGGCAAACACTGCGCATGCAATTGAAAAAAGCAGGTGGCCTTCCGCCGTCATGATAAAACCCAACAAACTGTCAATTCATACAGTATAGGGTTTTTATACAGTGTGCGGAAGAGGTGACGGTGTAACTCTTTGTCACAAAGCGGCGTCAGCGCGCCAGCCAGCCACCGTCTACGGCCAGGGTGTGACCGTTGACATAATCCGATGCAGCAGAGGCAAGGAAAACAACCGGACCTTGCAAATCCTCCGGCAATCCCCAGCGCCCGGCCGGGATACGCTCCAGGATCGCCTGGCTACGCTGTTCATCATCGCGCAACTGCTGCGTGTTATTGGTCGCCATATAACCCGGCGCAATGGCGTTCACGTTGATGCCATGCGTAGCCCATTCGTTGGCGAGCAGGCGCGTGATACCCAGAACACCGCTTTTAGACGCGGTGTAAGAAGGCACGCGGATCCCGCCCTGGAAAGAAAGCATCGAGGCAATATTGATGATTTTCCCACCCTGACCCTGCTGGATAAACTGTTTGGCCACCGCCTGAGAGAGGAAAAAAACCGATTTGAGATTCAGGTTAACAACATCGTCCCAGTCTTTTTCACTGAATGCTAGGGCATCTTCCCTACGTATGGTCCCGGCGTTATTCACCAGAATATCGACGCGTCCCATCTCGGCGACAGCGCTATCCACTACGCGCTGAATGCTCTCTTGTTGACCGAGATCGGCCCGAATCGCCATAAATCGACGCCCGAGAGCGGTGATGCGCGCGGCCGTTTCGTCGGGAATTTTACGGTTCACGCCAACAATATCGCATCCGGCTTGTGCGAGCGCCACGGCCATACCCTGTCCAAGCCCGGTATCGCATCCCGTGACGATGGCCACTTTTCCTGCAAGAGTGAAGGACTCCAGTATCATACGCGCCTCAGAAGTAAGGTTATTGTCATTCTGAAGGTAAGAATAGGAGGTGAAAGCGGGAAATGCAATTAAATGAAACGATGTTTTATTTTTATTTCAGGCAGCGAAGGGCTGCCTGAAAGAGAAGGTCACTCTCCGCGCAGATGGGCAACCGTAAGGTCTTCCAGCGAGGCCAGTTTCACATCCGCCAGGGCAAAGCGGGGATCGTGGCGGCCTTCTTCGGCAGGCACAACGATAGAGCGCATGCGTGCGGCTTTGGAGGCCACCATGCCGTTAACGGAATCTTCCAGCGCCACGCAGGTGAGCGGATCCAGACCCAGTTTTGCGGCGCAGTCCATATAGACCTGAGGGTGCGGCTTGCTGTAGGGCAGTTTCTCGGCTGAGGCCAGCGCGTCGAAGCTGTCGCGCAGTTCGAACAGGGACAGTACTTTTTCCAGCATATGCAGCGGCGAGGCAGAGGCCAGCCCGACCTTCAATCCTTGCGCCTTGCACAGGGCGATCGCATCACGCACGCCCGGAAGCAGGGGCTTCTGCTCTTCAACCAGCGTAATGGCGCGGTTAATAATACGCGCGGTGACTTCGTCACGACCGGGGCCAACCCATGGCTGGTGGGCATACCAGAGGTCTACAACCATATCAATGCGAAGTCCCAGCGTATCGGGAAGTTCGTTCCGGCGGCTGATATCAACGCCGAGGCTCGCCATCACATCCAGTTCAGCCCGATCCCACAGCGGTTCGGAGTCAATCAGCAATCCGTCCATGTCAAAAATGGCGGCAAGTATTTGGCGCGGTGTCGACATCACAACGTCTCCTTATCTCAGGTGTTCGACAGACGATACGTGCTAAGCACAATCTGCAATTTAGCATAATGCTTTTAAAGAACGGGCGAAAATGATGGGCAGCAGGTAGACTTAGGCAAAAATAACGCGTCTTTTTGAAGGGGAACGAATGACGTATCAACAAGCTGGACGCATCGCTGTCTTAAAACGTATTGCCGGTTGGGCCATTTTTATTCCGGCTGTGATTTCCACACTGATTTCCGTACTCAAATTTATGTACGATCACAGCGAAAAGCAGCCGGGTATCAATGCGGTAATGCTGGATTTCGCGCATGTGATGATTGAAATGATGCGTTTTAACACCCCGTTCTTAAACTTTTTCTGGTTTAACTCACCGACACCGAATTTTCATCAACAGGCGAATGTTGGCTTTTGGGTGATTTACGCGCTGATTTTTATCGCGATGGCATTGCAGGCATCAGGCGCGCGCATGAGTCGCCAGACGCGTTTTTTACGAGAAGGTGTGGAAGACCAGCTCATTCTTGAGCAGGCGAAAGGGCCGGACGGGATGAGCCGCGAGCAAATCGAATCCCGCATCGTTGTTCCGCGGCACACGATTTTCCTGCAGATTTTCCCGCTCTATGTATTACCGGTAGTCATCATCGTGGCCGGTTATTTCTTTTTCTCACTGCTCGGTTTTATCTAGAGCCACAGCGGGTGGTGCATGACCGCCCGCTACGCCGCCAGTACCCGCTCCAGTGCGCGCTGCGCATTCACCAGATGTTGACCACCAAACAGAATTGCCCGATTCAACAGGGTATAAAGTTGATACACCGGCTGGCGGTCGAGGAAGTCAGGCGGCAACGGCGAGACCGACTGGTATCCGTCATAAATCTGCGGCAGCTGTTCAGGATGCAGTGGCAGCATGGCGAGGTCGCACTCTCTGTCACCCCAGTAACAGGCAGGGTCGAAGATATAAGGGCCGTTCGGACCCAGCGCACAGTTATCTGACCACAAATCCCCGTGCAACAGCGAAGCCTGAGGCTGGTGCGCGGCAAGACGCTGCTGCACGTGTTCGACAATGACATCAATGTTGCCAAATTCCAGCCCTTTCTCTGCCGCCAGTTCCAGCTGCCAGCCAATACGTTGCTCTGCAAAGAAGATCGACCAGCGGCGTTGCCAGGCGTTCGGCTGTGGTGTGGTGGAGAGATCGTTGTCGAAATCGAGTCCAAACTGCGGTTGGTCGCTCCACTGGTGCAATCGCGCTAGCTGCTGGCCAAGAATAAACGCGTTATGGGCATCCAGCGGGCGAGCGGGGAGATATTCCATGACCAGAAAACTGTAGTCGCGGTCACTGCCCACGGCCCAGACGTGCGGGACGGTGACCGTTTTGCTGCGCGACAGCAGATCCAACTGATCGGCTTCGGCAGTGAAGATGGGGAGAAGTTCACGTTCATCGCATTTAACGAAAAGGTCGCGCCCCGCGTAGCGTAAATGCCACGCGGCGTGGATCTCACCGCCAGGCAGTTCATTACGCAGTTCAATTTCACCTTCACCTAATTGCTCGCTTAAAAGATGACTGATAGCCTGCCACATGATATCTCTCCCATGTTGTCTGCCAGATCATAAAGTTAGCGCAAAACGGCTGTTAAAAAATACGAACTAACGCACACCTGAGCGGTTTAAATTCATACAACGCACTTATTGCTCTTTTTTTCGCCAGCTTTCCCAGGTATCTACCTCAATATCCGCGTCCTTATCGGTCACACTCTCAGCCAGACTGCTTGCCAGGGCGTGAACTTCCTCGTCGCTGAGGGCGCTTATCAGGCCAAATGTCAGCGTGCCTAAATCATGAATATTGCCCTCGTCGTCCGTGAGGGTGAGCAGAAAATTTGCCCGTGTAAAAGCGTTGTTGAGTTCATTGAGCTCGGTCAGTGACGCTTCATGAATGTTGACGGTAATGACGTAGCGGGTGATGTCACCACTGCTCATAGTTCACCTCATTGTTATCATGAAAGTTTTCTTAGCATAGTCGATAGTACGTTTTTGGCGACTATGGCTCGTCTTTCCCCTCTCCCCGTAAGAGAGAGGGGGACGGTTAATTTTTGGACAGATAATCAACAATTTTCTCGGTGTCAGGCAGCGAACAAAGCCGCGTTCCCTGATTGATGGTTGCAGCGCTACCTGCTGCAACGCCGTAGCGCGTCATCTCCAGCAGCGACGCACCCTGCGCCAGCTTCAGCGTCATCGCCCCCACCATGCTGTCGCCTGCGCCAACGGTGCTCTGGCTTTTCATGGGGGGGGGCACGACCTGCACATAGCCCGTTCCATCCACGGCCAGCGCACCCTGAGGGCCAAGGGAAACCACCACGCGCAATGCCTTGCCGCTGCGTATTAGCTCTTGCGCAGCGTTACGGACGTCATCCGGCTGGGTGAGTTCACGATTCACCAGCGCGCTTAGCTCTTTCTGATTAGGTTTGACCAGCTCAAGGTTGCCCGGCTCCAGGGCGGCTTTTAACGCCTCGCCGGAACTGTCGACAATGCACCGGATGCCCCGTTGCTGGGCTGCACGAATTAATGCTGTGAGTTTCTCTGTGCTCACGCCCGGCGGCAGGCTGCCGCTGATCACCAGCAAAGCACCCCTCTCAATTGTCAGAACCTTCTCCTCAAGCTGACGAAACTCATCATCACTCAATTTTGCCCCCGGCATAACGAAACGGTACTGCTCGCCGCTGGACTCAACGTGAACGTGCAGGTTCTGACGCGTCCAGTCGCTGGCCTCGACGGTTTGCACGGCAACCTGTTCGTCTGCCAGCAGAGACACCAGATGTTCACCAGTGGCACCACCGGCAGGAAAAATCGCCGTCGCTTTGCCTCCGAGGTGGGTAATGGCGCGTGCGACGTTGATACCGCCACCACCGGGCTCAAACACCGGGGCGCTACAGCGTAGTTTACCTTCCGGGTAAATCTGTGCGGTTAAGGTAGCGGAATCGAGAGAAGGGGAGAGTGTCAGCGTGTAGACAGGAACCATCATAACCTCCTTTTTGCATGGGTTCCTTTAAGCCTGGCACCAATCGACAGGAAGGCAACGTAAATAACAGTATGATTTTAAATATGAATGCTGACAAAAGGGCGGGATTGTTTTTATAAAATAAAAGTCGTTTTGGGATCGTTCTTATTCAAAAAATGAAATAAGAAAACATTGCTATGTTATTTGCGGCTTTTTATAATTTGTTACCTTTCTCTGGACGCCTTGTCATTGATCCTCAAGAAAGTTTCCGAGACCGTGATGGTCTCTTTTTTTGTTGTATGGACTCCTTAATAAAATGAAGCTTTTGAAGACAGTACCCGCTGCAATGATGCTGGTGGGTGGCGTGTTTGCGTCAATGAATGCAATCGCCGATGATACCGTTTTTACTGTCATGGACGATCCCTCCACAGCGCAAAAACCTTTTGAAGGTAACCTGAACGCAGGGTATCTGGCGCAATCCGGCAACACGAAAAGCTCTTCCCTGACCGCAGACAGCACCCTGACGTGGTATGGCAACACCACCGCCTGGTCACTGTGGGGGAATGCCAGCAACACCTCAGCGAATGACGAACGATCGTCAGAGAAATACGCCGTAGGCGGGCGTAGTCGTTACAATATGACCGATTATGATTACCTGTTCGGTCAGGCAAGCTGGCTAACCGACCGCTATAACGGCTACCGGCAGCGTGATGTCTTCACTGCGGGTTATGGTCGCCAGTTCCTGAACGGACCGGTACACAGCCTGCGTTTTGAATTCGGTCCAGGCGTACGTTATGACGAATACACCGACGGTGATACCAAAACCCAACCGCTGGGCTATGCGTCGGGCACTTACGCCTGGCAGATGACCGACAACACCAAATTCACGCAGGGTGTTTCGGTATTCGGTGCTGATGATACGACGCTGAACTCCGAGACGGCACTGAATGTGGCCATCAATGAACACTTCGGGTTAAAGGTAGCGTACAACGTGACCTGGAACTCAGCACCGCCTGAAACTGCGCCTGATCATACCGACCGCAGGACGACAATTTCTTTGGGTTATAAAATGTAATCTACATGGGCCGACATTATTTCGGCCCTTTTTTTATTTTTAGAAATTGTGCTGATTTATATTAAACGGCGTTTTAAAATAATTGGTCCGAAAATATCTCCATACTTTCTTCATAATTACACCACTTCTCGAATATTCAGATTATTTGACACGAATTGATAAATAAACTGACTATGCAAAAGTGTGATCCAGATCTACACTGTCATTACAGGCAAAATTCAGCCTTAGGTCTTTATGCTCTAATTAAGTATGAGAAGAATCATGATGAAAAAAATCAAAACTGCTGCAGCAGCAATGGTGCTTTCAGCACTCTCTTTTGGCGTATTCGCTGCTGATCGCACGGGTATTAGCACCGCCTCTGATGTTGAAGCGGGTTCAAACATCGCCCCGGCGTCACAGTCTACCGGTCAGTCAATGAATGATGCGTTTGACGTGCATACGCTGGTAGCCGGTGAGTGGTCCTGATACGTGTTTCAGTTTTAAACCTCACCGTAAAAAACCGGATTGTGATGTACCGGTTTTCATCGCATCAATGCTGTAAAGATATTCAAAGATTTTTCAGGGTTTGATGTCTTATTACTTTTGCTTGCAATGCGTTAACACTAACCCCATATCATTGCAGCCCAGCGCAATAACAACATTGCACCGCAGATTGCAATTAATACGACCACCATTTTCCAGTGCTTCGCGGCAAAGCGTTTTGTTGGCATAACCTCTTCCTTGTCAGTTTATTGTTCCAGTCTACCAAAAAATGCGGTAAAAATCGCATTATTCGGGGTAAAGGGTTATGCCACTGCATTGATTCATGTCAGAACCAATGGAATCTGTCGGCAAGAATCAACACTAAACCGGTAGCGGAAAGGATATTCAATATCACAACGGTTCTACTGGACACATTCATGTGATGCCCCTTGGGTGTGTAAGGACCTGTTCAAGAATAGCTCAGCACTTTTGAATTGCGAGCCATGGTTCGCGAAAGTTCGTTCACTCATACCGATGAGTGAAGGTTCAAACTGGTCGCAGAGGGTGCATTCGCCCTTTCATTAGTGTTACCATTAGGGGGCTTGCCGTAAATCCGCATTTGTCTGAAATCGGCGGGAGCATGATGACGAGCCAATTTGACGATTGTTGGTCAGATGGTTTCGCAATCTATTGTTAAATAATGATTATTTTCTTTGTATATGCTCTTATGTGTGGGGCATCACTGCAAATAAGGATATAAAATGCCTGTAATTACTCTTCCTGATGGCAGCCAACGCCATTACGACCACGCTGTTAGCCCAATGGATGTTGCCCTGGATATCGGCCCTGGACTCGCGAAAGCGACCATCGCTGGCCGTGTAAATGGTGAGCTGGTTGATGCGTCCGATCTGATCGAGAGCGATGCGAAGCTGTCTATCATCACCGCGAAAGACGAAGAAGGTCTTGAGATCATTCGTCACTCCTGCGCGCACCTGTTAGGTCATGCGATTAAACAGCTGTGGCCAAACACCAAAATGGCGATCGGCCCGGTTATCGACAACGGCTTCTACTATGACGTTGACCTCGATCATACCCTGACCCAGGAAGATATCGACGCGCTCGAAAAACGTATGCACGAGCTCGCCGAAACCAACTATGACGTCATCAAGAAGAAAGTCAGCTGGCACGAAGCGCGTGAAACTTTCGTGAAGCGCGGTGAGAACTATAAAGTCTCTATTCTTGACGAAAATATTTCGCATGATGACAAGCCTGGCTTGTACCATCACGAAGAATACGTCGACATGTGCCGTGGACCGCACGTGCCGAACATGCGCTTCTGTCATCACTTCAAGCTGATGAAGATCGCAGGCGCCTACTGGCGTGGCGACAGCAACAACAAGATGTTGCAGCGTATTTATGGTACCGCATGGGCAGATAAGAAAGCCCTGAGTGCGTACCTGCAGCGCCTTGAAGAGGCTGCGAAGCGTGACCACCGTAAAATCGGTAAGCAGCTTGACCTGTATCATATGCAGGAAGAAGCGCCGGGTATGGTGTTCTGGCATAACGACGGCTGGACTATCTTCCGTGAACTGGAAACCTTCGTTCGCTCCAAGCTGAAAGAGTACCAGTACCAGGAAGTGAAAGGCCCGTTCATGATGGACCGTGTGCTGTGGGAAAAAACCGGCCACTGGGACAACTACAAAGATGCGATGTTCACCACCTCGTCTGAGAACCGTGAGTACTGCATCAAGCCAATGAACTGTCCGGGTCACGTTCAGATCTTCAACCAGGGTCTGAAATCCTACCGCGACCTGCCGCTGCGTATGGCGGAGTTCGGTAGCTGCCACCGTAACGAGCCATCAGGTGCGCTGCACGGTCTGATGCGCGTTCGTGGCTTTACTCAGGATGATGCGCATATCTTCTGTACTGAAGATCAGGTACGTGACGAAGTTAACGCCTGTATTCGTATGGTCTACGATATGTACAGCACCTTTGGCTTCGAGAAGATCGTGGTCAAACTCTCAACGCGTCCGGAAAAACGTATCGGTAGCGATGAGACCTGGGATCGCGCAGAAGCGGATCTCGCCGTGGCGCTGGAAGAGAACGGCATTCCGTTCGAATACCAGCTGGGCGAGGGCGCATTCTACGGTCCGAAAATTGAATTTACCCTGTATGACTGCCTCGATCGCGCATGGCAGTGCGGTACTGTACAGCTGGACTTCTCCCTGCCGCAGCGTTTAAGCGCCTCTTATGTTGGCGAAGACAACGAGCGTCAGGTACCGGTAATGATTCACCGTGCGATTCTCGGTTCACTGGAGCGCTTCATCGGCATCCTGACCGAAGAGTTCGCGGGCTTCTTCCCAACCTGGCTTGCGCCAGTGCAGGTCGTGGTGATGAACATTACCGATTCTCAGGCGGATTACGTTAAAGAATTGACGCAGAAACTACAAAATGCGGGCATTCGCGTAAAAGCAGACTTGAGAAATGAGAAGATTGGCTTTAAAATCCGCGAGCACACTTTACGTCGTGTCCCGTATATGTTGGTCTGTGGTGATAAAGAGGTGGAAGCAGGCAAAGTTGCCGTTCGCACCCGCCGTGGTAAAGACCTGGGGAGCCTGGACGTAAGTGAAGTGATTGAGAAGCTGCAACAAGAGATTCGCAGCCGCAGTCTTCAACAACTGGAGGAATAAGGTATTAAAGGCGGAAAACGAGTTCAAACGGCACGTCCGAATCGTATCAATGGCGAGATTCGCGCCCAGGAAGTTCGCTTAACAGATCTTGAAGGTGAACCACTGGGAATTGTGAGTCTGAGAGAAGCGATCGAAAAAGCTGAAGAAGCTGGAGTAGATTTAGTTGAAATCAGCCCTAACGCCGAACCGCCAGTTTGTCGTATCATGGACTACGGCAAGTTCCTTTATGAAAAGAGTAAGTCTTCTAAGGAACAGAAGAAGAAGCAAAAAGTTATCCAGGTTAAGGAAATCAAATTCCGTCCTGGTACCGACGATGGCGATTATCAGGTAAAACTCCGCAGCCTGATTCGCTTTCTGGAAGATGGCGATAAGGCCAAGATCACACTGCGTTTCCGCGGTCGTGAGATGGCCCACCAACAGATCGGTATGGAAGTGCTTAACCGCGTCCGTGAAGATCTGAGTGAACTGGCAGTAGTCGAATCCTTCCCTACGAAGATCGAAGGCCGCCAGATGATCATGGTGCTCGCTCCTAAGAAGAAACAGTAAGGCCTTCAAGCAGCAAAATCTGTGGAGCCTTCGGGTTTCCTAGGTTTTGTTCGCCTATGTTTCGTTTATTTAACAATGCGAAGTGGAAGTTATTAAGATGCCAAAAATTAAGACCGTACGCGGTGCTGCTAAGCGCTTCAAAAAAACCGGTGGTGGTGGATTTAAGCGTAAGCACGCAAACCTGCGTCATATTCTGACCAAAAAATCTACTAAGCGTAAACGTCACCTGCGTCCAAAAGGCCTTGTTTCTAAAGGCGATCTGGGTCTGGTTATCGCGTGCCTGCCGTACGCATAAGCCGTTAACGTTTAATTTTTTTACTAAGAATATAGATACAGGAGAGCACACATGGCTCGCGTAAAACGTGGTGTAATTGCACGTGCACGTCACAAGAAAATTTTGAAACAAGCTAAAGGCTACTACGGTGCGCGTTCACGCGTATACCGCGTTGCCTTCCAGGCTGTTATCAAAGCAGGTCAGTACGCTTACCGTGACCGTCGTCAGCGTAAGCGTCAGTTCCGTCAACTGTGGATTGCGCGTATCAACGCAGCAGCACGTCAGAACGGTATTTCTTACAGCAAATTCATCAACGGCCTGAAAAAAGCCTCTGTTGAAATCGACCGTAAGATCCTGGCTGACATCGCAGTATTCGACAAAGTAGCGTTCACCGCTCTGGTCGAAAAAGCGAAAGCAGCACTGGCATAAGCCAGTTGAGAGAGGGAGCTTTGCTCCCTCTTTTGTTTTAACATCATCAGAACATTGACTTTTACCCGTCCAGGCTTTTCAATAAGGTCTTTACGGTTTTTACCACATAAGGTAACGCAAGCATGAATGCTGCTATTTTCCGCTTCTTCTTTTACTTTAGCACCTGAATTCAGGAGGCTAGCGCGTGAAAGATGAAACGAAAAACAGCGCCAGATAAGCCTCCCGATGGAGGCTTTTTTTGTGTCTAAATTCGAGAGAATAAGTCCACCAAATCGGTGTCTGCACCGACATAATGAGGAAAACCATGTCACATCTCGCAGAGCTGGTTGCCAGTGCAACGGCCGCCATTAACCAGGCCTCAGATGTTGCCGCGTTAGACAATGTCCGCGTCGAATATCTGGGCAAGAAAGGGCATTTAACCCTTCAAATGACTACCCTGCGTGAGCTGCCGCCGGAAGAACGCCCGGCAGCGGGTGCGGTGATTAACGAAGCCAAAGAGCAGGTACAGCAGGCGCTGAACGCGCGTAAAGCTGAACTCGAAAGCGCGGTGCTGAATGCGCGTCTGGCGGCGGAAACCATCGACGTTTCTCTGCCCGGTCGCCGTATTGAAAACGGTGGTCTGCACCCGGTAACCCGTACCATCGATCGCATTGAAAGTTTCTTCGGTGAGCTCGGCTTTACCGTGGCGACTGGCCCGGAAATCGAAGATGATTACCATAACTTCGACGCCCTGAACATTCCAGGCCATCATCCGGCACGCGCTGATCACGACACTTTCTGGTTTGACGCTACGCGTCTGCTGCGTACTCAGACCTCGGGTGTTCAGATCCGTACCATGAAGGATCAGGAGCCGCCAATCCGTATTATCGCGCCGGGCCGCGTCTATCGTAACGACTACGATCAGACCCACACCCCAATGTTCCACCAGATGGAAGGTCTGATTGTTGATAAGAACATCAGCTTCACCAACCTGAAGGGTACGCTGCACGATTTCCTGAACAACTTCTTTGAGGAAGATCTGCAGGTTCGTTTCCGTCCGTCCTACTTCCCGTTCACCGAACCGTCTGCGGAAGTTGACGTGATGGGTAAAAACGGCAAATGGCTGGAAGTGCTGGGCTGCGGTATGGTGCATCCAAACGTGCTGCGCAACGTGGGTATCGATCCGGAAGTGTACTCCGGCTTTGCCTTCGGTATGGGCATGGAGCGTCTGACCATGCTGCGCTACGGCGTGACCGACTTACGTGCATTCTTCGAAAACGATCTGCGTTTCCTCAAACAGTTTAAATAAGGGCAGGACAGAACAATGAAATTCAGTGAACTGTGGTTACGCGAATGGGTGAACACGACGCTCGACAGCGAAGCACTTTCTAACCAGATCACCATGGCGGGTCTGGAAGTTGATGGCGTCGATCCTGTCTCGGGTGCTTTTACCGGCGTGGTGGTGGGTGAAGTGGTTGAGTGCGGCCAGCACCCTAACGCCGACAAACTGCGCGTGACGAAAGTGAACGTGGGCGGTGACCGTCTGCTGGATATCGTCTGCGGCGCGCCAAATTGCCGTCAGGGGCTGAAAGTGGCCGTGGCGACCGTCGGTGCAGTGCTGCCGGGCGATTTCAAAATTAAAGCGGCTAAGCTGCGCGGCGAGCCGTCTGAAGGCATGCTGTGCTCCTTCTCCGAGCTGGGTATTTCCGACGACCACAACGGCATCATTGAGCTGCCGCTGGATGCGCCAATCGGTACCGATATCCGCGAATACCTGAAGCTTGATGACAACACCATCGAAATCAGCGTGACGCCAAACCGCGCCGATTGCCTGGGCATCATCGGCGTGGCGCGCGACGTTGCCGTGCTGAACCAGACTGAACTGAACGCGCCGGATATTGCGCCGGTTGAAGCGACCATCAGCGACACGCTGCCAATCCAGGTTGAGGCTGCGGATGCTTGCCCGCGCTATCTGGGCCGCGTGGTGAAAGGTATTAACGTTAAGGCGCCAACGCCGCTGTGGATGAAAGAGAAGCTGCGCCGCTGTGGTATCCGCTCTATCGATGCGGTTGTTGACGTAACCAACTACGTTCTGCTGGAGCTGGGCCAGCCGATGCACGCGTTCGATAAAGATCGTATCGACGGCGGCATCGTTGTGCGCATGGCGAAAGAGGGCGAAACCCTGGTTCTGCTGGACGGCAGCGAAGCCAAACTGAACGCCGATACGCTGGTGATTGCTGACCACAGCAAAGCGCTGGCAATGGGCGGTATCTTCGGGGGTGAACACTCTGGCGTGAACGATGAAACGCAAAACGTTCTGCTGGAATGCGCGTTCTTTAGCCCACTCTCCATTACCGGCCGCGCACGCCGCCACGGTCTGCATACCGATGCCTCTCACCGCTACGAGCGCGGCGTTGACCCGGCTCTGCAGTACAAGGCGATGGAACGTGCGACTCGCCTGCTGATCGACATCTGCGGGGGAGAAGCGGGTCCGGTTATCGACGTGACCAACGAAGCGACGCTGCCTAAGCGTGCCACCATTACCCTGCGCCGCAGCAAGCTGGATCGCCTGATTGGCCACCACGTTGCCGATGCACAGGTTACCGACATTCTGACCCGTTTGGGCTGTGAAGTGACCGAAGGCCAGGACGAGTGGAAAGCCGTTGCCCCATCATGGCGTTTCGACATGGAAATTGAAGAAGATCTGGTGGAAGAAGTGGCCCGCGTTTACGGCTACAACAACATCCCTGACGAGCCGGTACAGGCGGGTCTGGTGATGGGCACCCACCGTGAAGCCGACCTGTCCCTGAAGCGTGTGAAAACCATGCTCAACGACAAAGGCTATCAGGAAGTGATCACCTACAGCTTTGTTGATCCTAAGCTGCAACAGCTGATCCACCCGGGCCAGGAGGCGCTGATCCTGCCAAGCCCGATCTCGAGCGAGATGTCCGCGATGCGTCTGTCCCTGTGGACCGGCCTGCTCGGCACTATCGTGTATAACCAGAATCGTCAGCAAAACCGCGTGCGTATTTTCGAAAGCGGTTTGCGCTTTGTACCGGATAATCAGGCAAATTTAGGCATCCGTCAGGATCTCATGCTGGCGGGCGCTATCAGCGGTAACCGCTATGAAGAGCACTGGGATCTGGCAAAAGGTACGGTTGATTTCTACGATATGAAGGGCGATCTGGAAGCCATTCTCGATCTGACCGGTAAATTATCTGAAATTGAATTCCGCGCAGAAGCGAATCCAGCCCTGCATCCGGGCCAGAGCGCGGCGATTTATTTAGACGGTAAACGCGTTGGTTTCATTGGAGTTGTTCATCCGGAGCTGGAGCGTAAGCTGGACCTGAATGGCCGTACCATCGTGTTCGAGCTGGAGTGGAACCCGGTCGCAGACCGCGTCATTCCTCAGGCGCAGGACGTATCACGCTTCCCGGCGAACCGCCGTGATATCGCGATTGTCGTCGCTGAAAACGTGCCGGCAGCAGATATTTTGGCCGAATGTAAGAAAGTTGGCGTAAATCAGGTAGTTGGCGTAAACTTATTTGACGTGTACCGCGGCAAGGGCGTAGCAGAAGGTTTCAAGAGCCTCGCTATTAGCCTTATCCTTCAGGATACCAGCCGTACACTCGAAGAAGAGGAGATTGCCGCTACCGTTGCCAGATGTGTAGAGGCATTAAAAGAGCGATTCCAGGCATCATTGAGGGATTGAACCTATGGCGCTTACAAAAGCTGAAATGTCAGAATATCTGTTTGATAAGCTTGGGCTTAGCAAACGGGATGCCAAAGAGCTGGTAGAGCTGTTTTTCGAAGAGATCCGTCGTGCTCTGGAAAATGGTGAGCAGGTAAAACTCTCCGGTTTTGGCAATTTTGATTTGCGAGACAAAAACCAACGTCCGGGTCGCAACCCGAAGACGGGGGAAGATATTCCCATTACAGCCCGCCGCGTGGTGACCTTCAGACCCGGCCAGAAGTTAAAAAGCCGTGTCGAAAACGCAACGCCTAAAGCAGAGTAATATGAACTAACTAAAAAGGCCGCTATTGCGGCCTTTTTTCTTTGCGCTCTTCCGCAAACCCACCGTAAAATCAATTACATCTCACGTGACTAAAACCATACCCATGCTTGATTTTGCCCATCGCCAGCACCGTTCCGATCGACGTCGCCTGCTTCTGCTTGCGCTGCTGCTCATTGTGGCCGCTGTCGTTAGCCTGTGCGCGGGGGACAGGTGGCTGGGGCCGGAAAGCTGGTTGGGTCCGGATGGCCAGCTTTTCGTCTGGCAAATACGCCTGCCGCGCACGCTGGCGGTGATCCTGGTGGGGGCCGCGCTGGCGCTGTGCGGAACCATCATGCAGGCGCTGTTTGAAAATCCGCTGGCGGAGCCCGGGCTGCTTGGCGTGTCGAATGGGGCTGGCGTAGGGCTGATTGCGGCTGTCATGCTGGGGGGCGGGGCACTCTCAGCGTGGAGCATTAGCTTTAGCGCTATTCTCGGCGCCTTGCTGATAACCGTCATTCTTCTGCGTTTTGCCAGACGGCATCTGTCGACCAGTCGGCTGCTACTTGCCGGGGTGGCGCTGGGGATCATCTGCAGCGCGTTAATGACCTGGGCGGTCTATTTTTCAACGTCGTTCGATTTGCGCCAGCTAATGTACTGGATGATGGGCGGATTCGGTGGCGTCGACTGGCGGCAGGGCTGGCTGATGGCGCTGTTGATCCCGGTCATACTGTGGACCGCTTTTCAGGCACAGCCGCTGAATATTCTCGCGCTCGGCGAAACGTCGGCTCGCCAGCTCGGCATGCCGATTAGCTTCTGGCGCAATGCGCTGGTGATTGCCATTGGCTGGATGGTGGGGGTGAGCGTGGCGCTGGCGGGGGCGATTGGCTTTATCGGGCTGGTTATCCCACATATGTTGCGTCTGTGCGGTATTACCGACCATCGGACTTTACTTCCGGCCTCGGCGGTTGCCGGGGCGGCAACGCTGCTGGTGGCTGACATCATCGCCCGACTCGCCCTGAGCGCAGCCGAACTGCCGATTGGTGTAGTGACCGCTACGCTGGGCGCGCCGGTATTTATCTGGCTACTCTTAAAAGCTGGACGTTAAATCACTACCCGTAAGACAACCTGAGGGAATGCTATGCAGACTGATATTCTGAATACCGAAGTGACCACCATTGACGGCGAGAAAACCACGCTGGAAGGCTACAAGGGCAACGTGTTGCTCATCGTCAACGTGGCATCTAAATGTGGCCTGACGCCGCAGTACGAACAGCTGGAGAACATTCAGAAAGCCTGGGAGAAAGACGGTTTCACCGTACTGGGCTTCCCGTGCAACCAATTCCTGGGTCAGGAGCCGGGCAGCGAAGAGGAGATTAAAACCTTCTGCAGCACCACCTATGGCGTGACGTTCCCGCTATTCAGCAAGATCGACGTCAACGGTGAAGACCGCCACCCGCTCTATGCGAAGCTGGTGGCCGCAGCGCCGACCGCCGTGGCGCCAGAGGGCAGCGGTTTCTATGAACGTATGGCAAGCAAGGGGCGTGCGCCGCTCTATCCTGACGATATTCTGTGGAATTTTGAAAAATTCCTGATTGGTCGCGACGGCCAGGTTGTCCAGCGTTTCTCACCGGATATGACGCCTGAAGATCCGATCGTCATGGAGTCTATCAAGCTGGCGCTGGCGAAATAATGACGTTGCTGATGCAGCTCACGGACGTCGCCGATAAGGGACGTCTGGAGCCGGTAACCGGTGCTATCAATGCCGGAGAAATCCTGCATCTTGTCGGGCCAAATGGGGCCGGTAAAAGCACGCTGCTGGCACGCATGGCGGGCTTGACCTCTGGTCCGGGTGAGATCGTGCTGCAGGGGCACGCCCTTGCCGACTGGTCACCGGTATCGCTGGCACATCGGCGTAGCTATTTAGTTCAGCAGCAGGTGCCACCGTTTGCGATGCCGGTCTGGCACTATCTGATGCTGCATCTGCATGATAAAAACAGCGCCACGCTGCTCTCGGATGTCGCGACGGCGTTAGGGTTAGACGATAAACTCACCCGTCACGCCAGCCAGCTCTCCGGTGGGGAGTGGCAGCGCGTGCGTCTGGCCGCGGTTATCCTGCAGATCCATCCGGCAGGAAATCCTCACGGACGCTTGCTGCTTCTGGACGAGCCGATGAGCGGTCTGGATGTCGCCCAGCAGGCGGCGCTGGATACCCTGCTAAGCGGGTTGTCCCGTCAGGGGATAGCCGTCGTCATGAGCAGTCATGACCTGAACCACACGCTGCGTCATGCCCACAGGGTCTGGCTGCTGTCGCGAGGCAAAATGATTGCCAGCGGCGCGCGTGACCAGGTTCTTACGCCCCCAAATCTTGCCCGCGCGTACAATATGTCGTTTCGCAGGCTGGACATAGAAGGGCATAAGATGCTGATTTCTACCGCGCAAGAGTAACCGTTTCTTGCCTGGTAGCCTACTTGCACGCTAAATTACAAAAAGAATAAAAAAGCAGAGGATTCGTCTGGACATGCGATTCTGGTTTCTCTTTGTGGCAGCGCTCTTTCTTGCGGGATGCAGTAGCCATCGTGCGCCACCCCCTAACGCCCGGCTCTCGGATTCAATTACCGTGATTGCCAGCCTGAACGACCAGTTAAGCAACTGGCGCGGCACGCCTTATCGCTACGGCGGTATGAGCCGCGGCGGCGTGGACTGTTCTGGTTTTGTTCTGATGACCTTCCGCGATAAGTTTGATTTGCAGCTTCCGCGTGAAACGCGCAAGCAAGCTGAAATAGGCACGGAAATCGACAAAGATGAGCTACTGCCTGGCGACCTGGTCTTTTTCAAAACCGGTTCGGGTGAAAGCGGTCTCCATGTTGGCATTTACGATACGGACAACCAGTTTATTCATGCTTCGACCAGCCGTGGGGTGATGCGCTCTTCGCTCGATAATGTCTACTGGCGTAAAAATTTCTGGCAGGCGCGGCGTATTTAGTCGCGCCTTGACGGCTTAACGCTGGCGGCAGGGTAACTAATAAACTATGCCGCTTTTAATCATATAAGATGATTAAAGTTAAATTTACGAAGAATTAGTTATGTCCAGATGTATCTGTTTTATCTAAAACTGGCTATTACACAGCAACCAGGATAAGATTAATTTAGATTCAGGGATAAATCTGAAAAATATTACGGAACTGATGAAATTAATCTTATTAAAATCAAGACAGTGGAATTGTGTCGTCAATTGCTCCAGGATGTCCTCTCTCATCTTTAATGCGGGGCGAGTGCAATGATTATTACGCTAGATAATGCCTACAAGTCTGAACTTTTGCTGCAGCCTGCGCGTAATAGCGCCGGGGAGCTTAAAGGTTTAGAGCTTGTGGTTAACTTTGCTGGCGTTGACACGGAAGTGAGGATCCCTACTGAACTGGTTATCCCGCGTCTTTCACCCGCAGAAGAGTTAGTGCTGTTTCAAGAGAAACTGCAATTGCTCGACACCTGTAAACTGTTCTTTATTCAGCACCAGTTAATTGCATGGATCAATATTACACCTGTAATAGTTGAGTTTTTATTAACGAATGGAAATGCTGTTTCATTACTTGAGCGCTATCCTTTTCTTGAGTTTACTGTTAATGAGAACTATCCAGGTTTAAATAATGGAAAAGATGATCTGAACCTGGCGAGAATGGCAATCCATTTTCCTTTAGTGCTGACAAACTTTGGCGCAGGTGCAGCATCTCTCAAAGCGGTTTATGACGGTTTGTTTAAGCGCGTAATACTGGACAAGGGTTTTATCCAGCAGCGGGCTGCAGCGCTTTCTTTTGAGCCCTTTATGCGCGCTATTCTCTGGCAAATCACCCCACACTGCCAGTCGGTTATGGTATCCGGGATTGACGATCACAGCCTGTTGCAGCGCGTGCTGACGTTTAATTTTGGCGCGATGCAGGGAAGTCTCTGGCCTGCCGTACCGGCAGAGCAGGTGACAACGCTCGTTCAATGATAACCCTTCTCTTCGCCCGTGTTTAAGACCCGCTAAACCCTCTACACTAAAAGCAGGAGGACCTATGACCCTGTCTTTTACTGCACACTGGCATGACGAGTTGCCTGGCTTTTATACCGCACTCAAACCTACACCGTTACACCATTCCCGTCTTATCTGGCATAACGCGCCGCTGGCTGACGAACTGGCGATCCCGCCTGACCTGTTCCAGCCTGCAGAAGGGGCTGGCGTCTGGGGCGGCGAAACGCTTTTGCCGGGCATGCAGCCACTGGCTCAGGTCTACAGCGGCCACCAGTTTGGCGTCTGGGCGGGGCAACTGGGTGACGGCCGGGGGATCCTGCTCGGTGAACAACAGCTTCCCAACGGGAAGACGGTTGACTGGCATCTGAAAGGTGCGGGTCTTACCCCCTATTCGCGAATGGGCGACGGGCGAGCGGTACTGCGCTCAACGATCCGCGAAAGCCTGGCGTCGGAAGCCATGCATGCGCTGGGGATCCCTACCACGCGCGCGCTGTCCATTGTTACCAGCGACACGCCGGTTGCGCGTGAGACGATGGAGCAGGGGGCAATGCTGGTCCGCATCGCTGAAAGCCATCTGCGCTTTGGTCATTTTGAACACTTTTACTATCGCCGCGAGCCGGAAAAAGTCCAACAGCTTGCAGACTATGCCATTCGCCGCCACTGGCCACAGTTGCAGGGCGAAGCGGAAAAGTATGTTCTCTGGTTCCGCGATATCGTCTCCCGTACCGCCTCAATGATTGCCCGCTGGCAGACCGTCGGGTTTGCACACGGGGTCATGAATACCGATAACATGTCCCTTCTGGGACTCACCTTCGATTACGGTCCGTATGGCTTCCTTGATGATTACCAGCCGGGTTACATCTGTAACCATTCGGACTATCAGGGACGCTACCGTTTTGATAATCAGCCTGCTGTAGGGTTGTGGAATCTACAACGCCTTGCGCAAAGCCTGTCGCCTTTTATTGACGTCGATGCTCTGAACGATGCGCTCGACGGTTATCAGGAGGTTCTGTTGCGGGAGTATGGTGCGCTGATGCGCAACAAGCTGGGCCTGCTGACCCAGGAGAAGGGCGATAACGAATTATTGAACACCTTGTTTGCGCTGATGGCGCGGGAAGGGAGTGACTACACCCGCACCTTCCGGATGCTGAGCCAGACGGAGCAGAACAGCGCGGCGTCACCGCTGCGCGACGAGTTTATCGACAGGCAGGCGTTTGACGACTGGTTCACGCTCTACCGCTCGCGGCTTCAGCAGGAGCAGGTGGACGATGCAACCCGCCAGGAGAAGATGAAGGCCGCGAACCCCGCAATGGTGTTGCGCAACTGGCTGGCGCAGCGGGCGATTGAGCAGGCAGAGCAGGGACAGTACGACGAGCTACACCGCCTGCATGTGGCGTTGCGCACGCCGTTTGCCGACCGGGACGATGACTACGTCAGCCGCCCGCCTGACTGGGGCAAGCGGCTGGAAGTGAGCTGCTCAAGCTAGCGGGCGAGAAACACCTGCGGCGCGGCGTGAGCCGGATGTTGACCCACGTGCAGCTCTGCGCCATACCAGTGGGCCAGGGCATCGGCCTGCAGGACCGCCTCCGGTGTGCCTCCGGCGACCAGCCTGCCGTTATGCAACAGCAGGATCCTGTCTGCCCACAGCGCCGCCAGATTGAGATCGTGCAGCACCACGCAGACGTGCAGATCCTTTTGACGGGTCAGCGATCTCAACAGCCGCAGCAGATACTGCTGATGGTAGAGATCCAGCGCGGAGGTGGGTTC
Source organism: Colias nastes (assembly GCA_907164665.1). Classification (NCBI taxonomy): domain Eukaryota; kingdom Metazoa; phylum Arthropoda; class Insecta; order Lepidoptera; family Pieridae; genus Colias; species Colias nastes. The sequence continues at coordinate 684,331 of CAJQZM010041863.1, read as the reverse complement.
ATCCAGGAACAGCCAGCCGCGCGGAGCACCGTCGCACCAGAGCTGTGCCAGCGCGCGCGCAAGCTGGACACGCTGCTGTTCGCCACCGGAAAGCGCCGCAAATTGCCTTCCGGCAAGCGGTAAACATTCGGTGATCCGCATGATTTCCTGAATCACTGCCGCTTCAGGCGTGCGCGTCCACGGGGCGCGGCCCATGCAGATAACGGCCTCCACCGGCCAGTCAAATCCCAGCTGCGTGTTTTGACGCATTACCGCCCGCTGGCGGGAAAGCGCGTCCGGACGCCATGCGCTGAGGGGTTTCCCCGCCAGAAGACAGTGCCCGCTGGCAGGCTTGAGATAACCCGTTAACAGCCGTAATAACGTCGATTTTCCGGCACCGTTCGGGCCAATTAACGCGATCAGTTCACCCTGCGACAACGACAGCGAAATGTCGTTGATTATCGTACGTCGTCCCGCCTGAAAAACAATATTTTCAGCGCAATAGCGGTCAGCCATGTTGCCCTCCACGACGGAAGATAAGCCAGAGAAACCAGGGGGCGCCAAGAAGGCTGGTCAGCAAACCGACCGGCATTTCTGCTGGCGCGACCAGCGTTCGCGCGGCCGTATCCGCAACCAACAGCAGCGAAGCTCCGGCGAGGACCGAGCCGGGGATCGCGGCCCGGTGATCCGCGCCCAGCCACATACGCATCAGATGCGGCACCACCAGCCCCACAAAGCCGATCACGCCGCTGATCGCCACTGCGGCAGCAACCAGCAGGGCGCTGCACAGCAGCAGGATCCGCTGTACGACGGCGACATCCACACCCAGGTAGTGCGCTTCCTCATCACCGAGTTGCAGCACGTTGAGCGCGTTCGCCAGCCGCCAGATAACCAGAACGGTGGGCACCATCAGCGAGGTAACGGCCAGCAGTGTAGACCACTGCGCCTGACCAAGGCTGCCCATTCCCCAGAGCGAAAGCTGGCGAAGCTGCGCATCGTTACTCACCCAGGAGAGGACGCCGACCGCCGCACCGCACAGGGCGTTTATCGCAATGCCAACCAGTAACAGACGTGACAGGGAGCTGTTACGCTGCTGGCTGAGCAGGAAGATCGCAACGGTCGCTGCCAGCGCGCCGAGAAAGGCTGCCAGCATCGGGGCATAGAGCATCACCAGGGCAGGTAACGAGAGCGGAAGAACGACCCACAGCGCGACCGCCAGCGCCGCGCCGCTGCTGATGCCGAGCAAACCCGGATCCGCCAGGGGATTGCGAAACAGTCCTTGCATCACACACCCCGCCAACGCCAGAGACCCGCCGATGACCAGCGCCAGCAGCACGCGAGGCAGGCGGATCGTCAGCCAGATTTGACGCAGCGCCTCGTCGCTGCCGTTCCACAGCAGGCTGACCGGCAGGTGCAACGCACCAAAGCCGGTGGCCGTGAACGTCAAAAGGGAGAGCAGGGCAGCCAGCAGCCACAGTGAAACCGTAACCCGTCGGGACATCAGGGGAGTTGCTCCGCTTTGGCGCGCAGCTGCTGGATCGCTTTCGGCGTTCGCACGCTAAAGCCCAGCAGCGCCATGTCATCAATCGCCAGCACCTGTCTGTTCCGCCCGGCTGGCGTTTGCGCCAGACCCGGCAGCGTCCACAGATTTTCTTCACCGCCCAGCGCCCGCACGCCGTCCTGCGAAATCACCACTAGGTCGGGCTGGCTGGCAATCACGCCCTCCTGCGACAGCGGCTGATAGCGGGAAAATCCCTGCATAGCGTTCTGTAAACCTGCCGCACGGATGGCGGCATCCGCGCCGGTCTGCTGCCCGGCAGCCATGGCTGTCATCCCGCCGTGGTTAAGAATAAACAGCACCCGCTTGTTCAGCGACGACGTGGGCAGTGCGGCCAGCTCCGCACGCAGCGTTTTGCGCAGGATTTCTCCCTGCGCCTGCTGGTGCGTTGCGTCGGCGATCGTCCGGACTTTCTCGTCAATCACGCTCAGGGCGTTACTGGCGGGAACGGTGACCACCCTGACGTGGCTTTGCTCAACCTGCTTCAGCGCCAGAGAGGGCTGAGCCTGAGCGCTCGCCAGCACCAGCGTGGGACGCATGGACAAAATCCCCTCTGCATTAAGCTGGCGCAGATAACCCACGTCTGGCAGGCCGTTCGCCGCCTGCGGCCACTGGCTGGTGCTGTCGCGCGCGACCAGAGAAGACTGTGCGCCAAGGGCATAAACGATCTCCGTGACGTCGCCGCCGAGGGTGACAATTTTCTCCTGCGTGGCGGCAAACGCCACCAGAGGCAGAGCGCTTAGCAGGGCAAACCAGCTTTTCATGCGGCTATCCCTTTTGGCGTCAGGGCGTCAATCTGGCTGCGCCACTGGCTCTGCTCCGGCTCGCCTTCGGTACGCTGGCCATACAGCTGGGCGATTTGCGTACCGTCGGCGGCAAACAGTTCCAGGCTGGTGACGTGACCCTCTGCGGTAGGCTTGCGCGTAACCCAGCTCTCCGCGACGGCGTCTTCCAGCAGATGCAGCGTAAAGGCGGGGTTAAAGATATTCAGCCAGCCTTTCATCGGTACGACTTTTTCCACCGCGCCGGTGAAGATCTGCACGCAGCCGCGGTTGCCCACGAAGACCATGATTTCGTTACCGTCCTGACGTGCCGTTTCCAGCAGCTGCCCCAGCGCGCTGTTCTCCACTTTGCAGGCGAGGTCGTCGCCCACCAGACGAAACGCCTGCTGACGGCTGAGGTTATGGCGCTTCAACAGGCTGAAGAACTGATGAACGTCGGTCATGGCGCGCCACTCTTTGTCCACACGCGCGGCATCCGCATTCTCAGCGTGAGCCGGGGCATCAGCGGCCTTCAGCTCAAGCGGCGGGTTATCGGCAAAGATAAAACGGGTCAACACGTCGCCCCAGGCAGAGACGTCGGTATTGTCCGTGGTATACACCTTCAGCAGGGCATCGCCCTGACGATCGAAGAACTGAATGCTCTGACGCTCACCGCGTGCGGTGGTTTCGCTGATGTGAAACACGCTCGCCCACTGGTTGAGGAACAGGCGCAGATCCAGCGCGCGCGGGTTCAGCACCAGCCCGGCGTGGCCGTTCAGGTGCTGGTTGGTAAAGCTCCCGACCTGCTCGTGCACGGCGTATTCGTTGCGGCAGATACATTTGGTTTCGCCCACAGCCTCCAGCGCGCCTAAAATCTCGCGGATTTCACCGTGCAGTCGCCAGGCGTCGTGACCTACGCGGGCAAAGGCCAGCTCCGCTTCGCTGATGTTCATTAACCCTGCGATGTCACGCGCGTATTTACCCGGATTGTCTTCTTTTAACTCAAGCCAGCGTGTGTAGTGATTCATTGTCTCTTCCTTCTCAATATGCGTTACCACTGATAACTCACGAAAATCTTACCGTTACGACCGTCCTGCGGGATCCCCTGCGGTGACCAGTACGCTTTGTCGAAGGCGTTGCCCAGCACCAGCGTGGTGGTCACGCCTTTGAGCTGTTCCTGACCTTTATAGCTGACGTAGAAATCATTGACCGCATAGCCCGGCTGTTTACTGTAGCTGCTGCTGATATGCGTTGAGCGATCGACAAAAGTACCGATCCAGCCGACGGAGAACCCGCTTTGCGCCACCGGGATATCCAGCTTGCTGGTGACGGTGTCCGGGTTAATGCTGGAGATATACTCGCCGGTGTTGGTGTCTTTGCCGCGCGTGCGGTTGTAGGCCACGTCGAGGTTGAACAGGTCGGCGGCGTATTTTGCCATTACGTCCCATCCCCAGATTTTGGCGTCGGGGACGTTATAGGACATGGTGGTCGCCGCGGCAAAATCGACGGTGGTGGAGATGTAGTCTTTGGCTTTGGTATCGAAATAGCTGGCCTTAAACTCCAGCGCATCGTTGGCAAGCATCAAATCGTCAAAGCGCAGACCAAAACCGAACTCCTGGGTTTTGTTGGTTTCCGGGCGCAGGTTCGGGTTGGGTACCCAGTAGTTGGTGTAGAAGCTGCCGATGGAGAAGTGTTTCGCATCGTTATACATCTCGCCCATGGTCGGCGCGCGGAAGGCCTGCGCATAAGAGCCGAACAGCATCAGCCAGTCGGTTGGGCTGACGGTTAACCCGGCGCGGGATGACCACTTATCGGCATCCACATCGTCGTAACCCTCGCTGCTGCCGCGATAATTGTCGTAGCGCGTACCGCCCAGAAGGGTCACGGGCAGATCGCGCAGGGTGATCTCATCCTGCAGCCAGCCGGAGCTGAAATCGATTTTGGCATTCGGGAAGCCGGTTGTCGCACCGCCCGGGCGTTGCTCCTGACGATAGTATTCGCCGCCGTAGGTCAGGAGATGAGACGCAAAGGAGTCGCTGAACAGACGGGTGCGGTTTTCCACTTTGCCGCCTTTGGTGGTCTGCTTGCGGAACTCGCCGGTGCCGTCGACGTTCTGGGCGTTAATGCGCGCTTCGGACCAGTAGACTTTTGCATCGGCGTTCAGCCAGTCGTTACCTTCCGGGGCAATGTGGTAGCCAAGCTGCGCATCACGCTGGATGGTGGAGCGGTCGGTCATGGGATTGCTGCTGTCGGACGCGTCGGTGGTTTGCGGGTTTTTCGGCTCCTGCGCGTCGTTGTTGTAGTAGCGCAGGGAGCCGCTCAGGGTTTGAGCCGGGTCGATTTTCCAGCTCCCTTTTGCCAGCATGTTATTAATGGATTCGTCGTTAGGCGCCGTTGCACCGTTACTCTGGCGAATATCACCGCGATCCCGGCTCGACCACGCCACCAGACCGTCCAGCGTCTCGGTACGGCCGTAGGCGCTGGCACCCATTCCGATGCTGTGATCGCCCGTCGCGCCCGTACCAAACACGCGGTAGCCGCTGTTCTTGCCAGGCTCGAGCAGATCGTTGGCGTCGGCGGTGTCATAGGAAATCACGCCGCCCAATGCGCCGCTGCCGTAGAGAAGAGCGGAAGGACCGCGCACCACTTCGATACGTTTGATCAGCGCCGGGTCGAGGAAGGTGCTGTTGAGGTGGCCGGTATCGGTTCCCTGACGCACGCCGTCGACCAGGACCAGCACGCCGCGACGGTCGTAACCGCGCAGGTTGACGTCCTGACCGTTCGTGCGGCCGGTGCCGTCCAGCGTCAGACCGGGGACCTTGCGCAGCAGGTCAGCGGCAGAGCTGGCGGTCTGGTTTTCCGGGGCGGTGGCGTCAATGACGCTGACCATCATCGGCGCCTCAAAGGCGCTGCGGGCGTTGCCGGTGGCGGTTACGGTGATGTCGTCTGTGGCGGCAAACGCAGCCCCCGGCAGGGTGCTGACAATCGCCAGCGCCAGAAGTGACGGACGTAAAGATGCGGAAGGCAGGTGTGGCATAGCAACTCTCCATAAGAATTGAAAAGCGCTGGCTGCCTGGGGATCACCTGGGTGGCTGGCGAAATTATCGTGTTGTTTATTTAGTCAGGATCAGTTTTCCAGCATGGGTCTGGCGCAGAAGATAGTGCTGGCCGTCATGCTCGATAATGACCCGCCCCTCATCACCGAGCAGGGTTTTGCTGTCGATACGGCGATCGGTGGAGGTGGGGGAAGGCGCTGTGTGTGTTTTTATTGGCGTTGCCGCGCTGTAATCCGTACGTGACATAATGTTTATAAATAACAATCAATGTAACAATGATAATCATTATCAATAAACTGCAAATTCACGGCAAGCGTTTTTGTGAAAATTGTGTGACGGGATCAAATTTGGGGGAGGTGCAGTCTGATGCCCTCTCCCACAGGGAGAGGACACGGATCGTAGGTCGGGTAAGCGCAGCGCCACCCGACAATAACATCAGAAGCGAGAATCAACCGCAGCTGCCAGCTTCTCCAGCAGCAGCTCGCTGTCTTCCCAGCTCAGGCACGGGTCGGTGATCGACTGGCCGTAAACCATCTGCTGTCCGGTAACGATTTTCTGCGTGCCTTCTTTGAGGAAGCTTTCCGCCATAATGCCTGCCACGGCGGTGGAACCGCTGCGGATCTGCTGGCAGATCTCATCGCAGACATCCAGCTGGCGACGGTGCTGCTTCTGGCAGTTGCCGTGGCTGAAATCCACCACCAGGTGCTCCGGCAGGTCGAACTCGGCCAGCGTTTCGCAGGCTGCTGCGATATCTTGCGCATGATAGTTCGGTTTTTTGCCGCCACGCATAATGATATGCCCGTACGGATTACCGCTGGTCTGGTAGATGGTCATGTGACCGCTCTTATCCGGCGACAGGAACATATGGCTGGCACGCGAGGCGCGGATCGCGTCGACCGCAATTCGCGTGTTGCCATCGGTCCCGTTTTTAAAGCCGACCGGACAGGAGAGCGCGGAGGCCATCTCACGGTGGATCTGGCTTTCGGTGGTGCGTGCGCCAATTGCGCCCCAGCTGATCAGATCGGCGATAAACTGCCCGGTTACCATATCGAGAAACTCGGTCGCCGTCGGAACGCCCAGCTCGTTGACCTGTAAAAGCAGCTTCCGCGCCAGCTCAATACCGTGGTTCACGCGATAGCTGCCGTTGAGATCAGGATCGGAAATCAGACCCTTCCAGCCCACCACGGTGCGCGGTTTTTCAAAGTAGGTGCGCATGACGATCTCAAGGCGATGCTGATACTTCTCACGCATCCCCTGAAGACGTTTTGCGTAGTCCATCGCGGCATCCAGGTCGTGAATGGAGCAGGGGCCAATCACCACCAGAAGGCGCTTGTCTTCGCCGTTCAGGATTTTTTCAATGCGGCGGCGGGACGCCGTTACATGTTCCGCAACGCCTGCGGAAACGGGGTGCCGCTGGGCCAGTTCAGCCGGAGTCACCAGGCTATCAATGCGCGCAGTGCGGAGTTCGTCGGTTTTGTTCATGGAATGTCTCAGAATTTTTGTGCTTCATCGGCAGACTACCGGGAAGTGATGGGCATCACCTTAAACCAATCCCTGCTGATTTCAAGTTCGGGGCAAATTCGCCCCGATGATGCCATTATGATAACTGAAACTGGATTAATGTACTAGCATATTAGTACATGCGGCGATTCAGCCCCATGATGTCGAGGATTTTGGTAGCAATTTCTTCTACAGAATAGTTCGTGCTGTTCAGCCACGGGATCTGGTTTTTGCGGTACAGCGCTTCAACCTCGGAAACTTCCATCCGGCACTGGCGCATGGAGGCGTAGCGGCTGTTCTCGCGGCGCTCTTCGCGGATGGCGGCGAGGCGCTCCGGGTTAATGGTCAGGCCGAACAGCTTGTGCTGCAGCGGCTTAAGGGCGGCGGGCAGCACCAGGTTGTCCATATCGTCGGCAATAAACGGGTAGTTTGCAGCGCGAATGCCAAACTGCATTGCCAGATAGAGGCTGGTCGGGGTTTTGCCGCAGCGCGACACGCCCAGCAGGATCACCTGCGCCTGGTCGAGATTTCGCAGAGAGATACCGTCATCGTGGGCGAGGGTGTAGTCAATGGCGGCGATACGCGCATCGTACTTGGTCAGGTTGCCGGGGTTCAGCCCGTGTGTACGGTGGGCGATGGGCGTGGGGTCGAGCTTGAGCTCGCTCTGCAATGGTGCCACCAGCGCCTGCACGATGTCCTGGCAGAAGCCTTCACTTTGTAGAATGATGCTGCGAATTTCCGGGATAACAATCGAATAGAACACCAGCGGGCGCACGCCGGTTTGCTGGAAGATGGCGTCAATCTGGTCTTTCACCGCTTTGGCGCGGCTCTCATTTTCCACAAAGGGCAGCGTGATGCTGTTAATCGAAACGGGAAACTGCGACATCACCGCGTGCCCCAGCACCTCGGCGGTGATCGCCGTACCATCAGAAATATAAAAAACGTGGCGATCGACAGCACTATCCATTTTATCCACCCTGAATATCAGACCTAATTGACTGAAAGCATAAATTAAAAAAGTAAATTAGACAGCAAAGAACTTGTCCTAATTATAAATGAAACGCTGTTTTTGATTTTCCTGAAAAGTGGATTTCATTTTTCAAATAGCGACTTTATTTCTGTGGTTTTTGGCTGAATATAGAGGAATCATCGGTTTAGCGAGTGATGGGAAAGTATCCGAAAAGTTGAAAATTTAAATTGCTTACACGATTCACCGTTTTTTTAGCGGAAGTAAATATGCCAGTATAAATACGTAGTCAGGTGTTTCTTACTCCGATCAAATATCACAAAAGGATTGTTTCGATGTCCAACAATGGCTCGTCACCGCTGGTGCTTTGGTATAACCAACTCGGCATGAATGATGTAGACAGAGTTGGGGGCAAAAATGCCTCCCTGGGTGAAATGATTACAAATCTGTCCGGTATGGGTGTTTCCGTACCAAACGGGTTTGCCACCACCGCCGATGCCTTTAACCTGTTTTTAGACCAGAGCGGTGTTAACCAGCGCATTTACGACCTGCTGGATAAAACGGATATTGATGACGTCACCGAGCTTGCCAAAGCCGGGTCACAAATCCGCCAGTGGATCATCGACACACCTTTCCAGCCGGAACTGGAAAAAGCCATTCATGACGCGTACAACCAGCTCTCCGCTGACGATGCGCAGGCCTCCTTTGCCGTGCGTTCTTCTGCAACCGCAGAAGATATGCCCGATGCCTCGTTCGCCGGACAACAGGAAACCTTCCTGAACGTTCAGGGTTACGATGCGGTGCTGGTGGCGGTGAAGCACGTGTTTGCTTCCCTGTTTAATGACCGCGCCATCTCCTATCGCGTGCACCAGGGCTACGACCATCGCGGCGTCGCGCTTTCCGCTGGCGTGCAGCGTATGGTTCGCTCGGACGTAGGTTCTTCCGGCGTGATGTTCTCCATCGATACCGAATCCGGCTTCGACCAGGTGGTGTTTATCACCTCCGCGTGGGGCCTGGGCGAGATGGTGGTGCAGGGCGCGGTAAACCCTGACGAATTCTACGTCCACAAGCCTACGCTGGCGGCTAACCGTCCGGCAGTGGTGCGCCGCACCATGGGCTCGAAAAAAATTCGCATGATCTATGCCCCAACCCAGGAGCATGGCAAGCAGGTTAAGATTGAAGATGTGCCGCAGGAGCAGCGCGACCGCTTCTCCCTCACCGACGCCGAAGTGGAAGAACTGGCGAAGCAGGCGGTGCAGATCGAAAAACACTACGGCCGTCCGATGGATATCGAATGGGCGAAAGACGGTAACACCGGCAAGCTGTTTATCGTGCAGGCGCGTCCGGAAACCGTCCGTTCTCGTGGTCAGGTGATGGAGCGTTATACGCTGCACGCGCAGGGCAAAATCGTGGCGGAAGGCCGCGCCATCGGTCACCGTATCGGTGCTGGTCCGGTGAAAGTGATCCACGATATCAGCGAGATGAACCGCATTGAGCCAGGCGACGTGCTGGTGACCGACATGACCGACCCGGACTGGGAACCGATCATGAAGAAAGCGGCGGCCATCGTCACCAACCGTGGCGGTCGTACCTGTCACGCGGCGATCATTGCCCGCGAGCTGGGTATTCCTGCGGTTGTCGGCTGCGGTGACGCCACCGAGCGCATGAAGGACGGACAGAACGTAACCGTCTCCTGCGCCGAAGGCGATACCGGCTACGTGTACGCCGATATTCTGGACTTCAGCGTGAAAAGCTCCAGCGTGGATACCATGCCGGACCTGCCGCTGAAGATCATGATGAACGTCGGTAACCCGGACCGCGCGTTTGACTTCGCCTGCCTGCCGAACGAAGGCGTAGGCCTGGCGCGTCTGGAATTTATCATCAACCGTATGATCGGCGTTCACCCGCGCGCGCTGCTGGAGTTTGACGACCAGGAGCCGAAGCTGCAGAACGAAATTCGCGAGATGATGAAAGGCTACGACTCGCCAAGAGAGTTCTACGTCGGCCGTCTGACCGAAGGGATCGCGACGCTGGGCGCGGCGTTCTACCCGAAACGCGTGATTGTGCGTCTGTCAGACTTTAAGTCTAACGAATACGCCAACCTGGTGGGCGGCGAGCGCTACGAGCCGGAAGAAGAGAACCCGATGCTGGGCTTCCGCGGGGCCGGACGCTACGTGTCCGACAGCTTCCGCGACTGTTTCGCGCTGGAGTGTGACGCGGTGAAACGCGTGCGCAACGACATGGGGCTGACCAACGTGGAGATCATGATCCCGTTCGTGCGTACCGTGGACCAGGCGAAAGCGGTGGTGGACGAGCTGGCGCGTCAGGGGCTGAAGCGCGGCGAGAACGGGCTGAAAATCATCATGATGTGCGAAATCCCGTCCAACGCCCTGCTGGCCGAGCAGTTCCTGGAGCACTTCGACGGCTTCTCTATCGGCTCGAACGACATGACGCAGCTGGCGCTCGGTCTGGACCGCGACTCTGGCGTGGTCTCTGAGCTGTTCGACGAGCGTAACGAGGCGGTGAAAGCGCTGCTCTCGATGTCCATCCGCGCGGCGAAGAAGCAGGGGAAATACGTCGGGATCTGCGGTCAGGGTCCGTCCGACCATGAAGACTTTGCCGCCTGGCTGATGGAAGAGGGGATTGATAGTCTCTCCCTGAACCCGGACACCGTGGTGCAAACCTGGCTGAGCCTGGCAGAACTGAATAAGTAACCGCGTAAAAATCGGAAAAAGGCGAGGAGAGATCTCCTCGCCTTTTTTTATTTCCGCCCGAATATGCTCCCCATCACAAATAAAACAAAAAACCAAATATCATAATTTGTCTGTTAATTTAGACAATTGTTAGCGCGCAAAGCGTTGCTAATACTTGAGCCTTACTGCGCACTTCCCTTCAGATGATGCGCAACTGGTTGAAATACGTTTTAACCTGATAAAAAGGCAAATAACAATGACAATCTCCTCTGTATTACGTACGAAAGATAAAATAGGTTATGGCTTAGGCGATATGGCCAGCGCGCTGGTCTGGCAAACGGCGACGTTATTTCTCGCCTATTTTTATACGGACGTTTTTGGCTTGCCCGCCGCGATTATGGGCACCATGTTTTTAGTGGTGCGCGTGGTCGATGCATTTATCGATCCCTGCATTGGCGCACTCGTCGACCGCACGCAAACGCGCCACGGTCGTTTTCGCCCCTGGCTGCTGTGGTTTGCTATTCCGTTTGGCGTCAGCTGTCTGATTACCTTCTATGTGCCGGACGTCGGGCCGACCGGGAAAATCGTCTATGCCTGCGTGACTTACGCCATTCTGAGCCTTATCTACTCGGCGATTAACGTGCCTTACTGCGCCATGCCGGGGGCGCTGACGCTGGATCCCCGCGAACGTCACTCTCTGCAATCCTGGCGCTTTGGGTTGTCCTTTATCGGCGGGCTGATCGTGACGGTGATTGCCCTGCCGCTGGTGTCACAGCTGGGGCAAGGTAACGTACAGAAAGGCTATTTCTATGCCATGAGCCTGATGGGGCTGTTGGGTATTGTTTTATTCTTCTGCTGCTTCCTGATGACCCGCGAACGTTATTCGCCACGAAATGATACCTCCGGCTCCATGCTGACGGATTTAAAACTGCTGGCCAAAAACAGCCAGTGGCGAATTGTGTTCGTGTTTAATATTTTGCTGTTAACGGCGGTCGTGACGCGCGGCTCTGCCACCATGTATTACGTCAACTATGTGCTGCTGCGCCCGGAACTGGTCTTTGCCTTTATTGTTTCAGGCATGGTGGCCTCATTAAGCGGGGCATTATTATCTGAACGCCTGCTCGGAAAATTTGATCGCGTTCGCGCCTATCAGTGGACCATTATGACGTTCGTGATTTTCGGGGCGCTGATTTTCTTCATTCCGCCTTCGCAGGTCTGGCTGATATTCGGCCTCAACATCGTTTTTAGCTTTATTCAAAACCTGACCACGCCGCTCCAGTGGACCATGTTCTCCGACGTGGTGGATTACGAAGAGCATCGCAGCGGTCGTCGTCTGGACGGTCTGGTCTTCTCTACCGCGCTGTTTGCCATCAAGTTTGGGCTGGCGCTGGGCGGGGCCGTGGTCGGTTGGGTGCTTGGCATGGTGGATTACGCCCCGGGCCAGGTGACGCAGGCGCCGCACGTGCTCTCTACCATCAACGCGCTCTTTACGCTCATTCCTTGCGTGCTGTTCCTCTGCATGGTGGCGCTTCTTTCCATTTACAAACTCAACAGTCGACTGGTGGATTCCATTGCCCGTGAACTTGCGGGCAAGCGTGATGTGCGTCCCGACGCAGGAAAGCTCAGCCCGGAAACCCATTCTGCGATACAGGAGTAAAACATGACGGCTATCTATAAGGACGCAGGACGTCCGGTACACGAGCGCGTCGCCGATTTACTGGCGCGCATGACCCCGGAAGAGAAGTTTGCCCAGATGCACGCGTACTGGCTGATCCTCGATGAAAACGGCAATCACCGCGAACGGAGCGATCTCAGCGATGAGTTCGCAGGCGTGAGCGAGCAGGCCTCGCTCAGCGAACGGCTGAAGCTGGGTGTGGGGCAGATCACGCGTCCGCTCGGCACGCATATTGTTGATGCGAAAATGGGCGTGCGCGCGGCCAACCGACTCCAGCGCATGATGATGGAAGAGACGCGTCTCGGTATTCCGGCGCTGTTCCACGAGGAGTGTCTGGTGGGGCTGCTGTGCAAAGACGCAACACTGTTCCCGTCCTCGCTGAACTATGGGTCGACCTGGGACCCGGAGCTGGTGCAGCGGGCGGCGGAGCAGATTGGCAAAGAGGCGCGCTCCGTCGGCTGTCAGCAGGGGCTGGCGCCGGTGCTGGACGTGTCCCGCGACGTGCGCTGGGGGCGTACCGAAGAAACCTTCGGCGAAGATCCCTGGCTGGTGGGGGTGATGGCGACCGCCTACGTGAAGGGGTTACAGGGCGATAAACGCGACCTGCTGGCGACCCTGAAACATTACGTTGGCCACTCGTTTAGCGAAGGGGCGCGCAACCACGCGCCGGTGCACCTCGGGTTTAGCGAGCTGAATGATACCTTCCTGTTGCCGTTTGAAATGGCGGTGAAGCTGGCAAACGCCGGTTCGGTCATGCCCGCCTACCACGATATTGATAATCAGCCGGGTCACAGCGACAGCTTCCTGCTGACCACCGTCCTGCGTGAACAGTGGGGCTTTGATGGCATCATCGTGGCGGATTACGGCGGCGTCAGCCTGCTGCATCAGCACCATGGAATTTCCCACGATGCAGCGGAGTCCGCCGCGCTGGCCTTTAACGCCGGGCTGGACGTTGAGCTGCCGAAAGATGACTGCGCGCGCCATCTGGCGGAAGCGGTAGAGCGTGGGCTGATTTCGATGGCGAAGGTGGACGAGATCGTGGCGCGTACGCTGACGGAAAAATTCCGCCTTGGCCTGTTTGAACGTCCCTATGCCGATGAGCAGGGCTGCGATCTGCAAAATGAGACGACCCGGCAGGTGGCGCGTGATGTCGCGACAAAGTCGATCACGCTTCTGGAAAACAATGGCATCTTGCCCCTCGGTGGAAAGCCTCGCGTTGCGCTGGTCGGCCCGACGGCAGACGATCCGCTGGCGTTACTCAGCGGTTACAGCTTCCCGGTGCACCTGATTATCAGCGACATGGTGGAAGAGACGTCGCAGGTGACGACCCCGCGCGCGGCGCTGGAGCATTATCTGGGTACATCGAACGTGCGCTATGCTAAAGGGTGCCACATTATTGAAAAACGGATGGCGGGCGCGCCGGTCTTCCCCGGTGACAGCGGCGGTAAGCCGATGCAGCAGTCGCCGGTTTCACTGAGCACCGCACTGATCCCCGAGGCGGTAGACGCCGCGCAACAAAGTGACGTGGTGGTGGCCTGCGTGGGCGATCTCGCCGGGCTGTTCCAGAGCGGCACCGTGGGTGAAGGCTCAGATACTGACTCATTGAATCTGCCTGGCGTGCAGCAACAGCTGCTGGAAGCGCTGGTCGCCACCGGTAAACCGGTGATCGTGGTGATGACCGGCGGGCGGCCGTACAACCTTCAGGGCCTGGAAGATAAGGTCGCGGCGCTGATGATGGCCTGGGCACCCGGGCAGGAAGGGGGCTGGGCGATTGCGGACGTGCTGACGGGGCGGGCGGAGCCGCAGGGGCGTCTGGTGGTGAGCGTGCCGAAAAGCGCCGGAGCAATGCCGTATTACTACAATCACAAGCTCAAAAGCGGCGGCACGCCGTTTGCGTTCCATTTCGGTTCGCGGTATCCGTTTGGCTTCGGCCTCGGCTGGACGACATTTAGCTGGGGCGCTGTCCGCGTAGCTGAACATAGCATACCGGTCGACGGCGAAGTGACGCTGAGCGTAGATATCACCAATACCGGGGAGCGCAGCGGCAGCGAGGTGGTGCAGGTTTACGTCAGGGATAAGGTCGCCACGCAGGTGCGACCGCTTCAGGAGCTGAAGGCCTTCCAGCGCGTCACGCTCTCGCCGGGCGAAACCGCCACGCTCACCTTTACGCTACCGGTTGAGATGTTCAACTTTACCCGTCGCGACGGGAAACGCATCGTTGAGCCGGGTGAGTTTGAACTGCAGGTTGGCGCATCGTCGGCGGATATTCGCCAGGCGGTGACGGTCAATGTGACAGGGGAAACGCGGGTACTGCCTGCTGAGTGGCGGATGCTCAGTACCTGTGAGGTTAAGCGCGCGTAGTCAGGATAAAAAAAAGCCCATCGTGGGAGATGGGCAAAGACTACACACAGCAATTCGTTGTTTCACTCAGGGGATTTCCATGCTTATAAATCAAGGTGTTGATTTATAACCGTGTCCTAATAGTAGGCATGTCGGCTTTTAGCGTCGATCAGATTCGTCTCAATAGTTAAAGAGACGTAAAGATTTCTTGAGGTTAGCAGCGGACTTGCTGCTGAAATGGCGGGTCTGACCAGTGAGTAATGAATAAATACTTTAGCAGTGTTAAAGTATTATGAGGGGGAATGTAGGCCGGGTAAGCGCTAGCGTCACCCGGCAAAAAAACTTAATGCGTGTTCTTCTCTTCCAGTTCTTCCAGTTCGCTCAAAATCACGTCTGGGTCCGTTCCCGGAGGGGGAACTTCATGCACCCAGGCCGAGAAGAGACGCCATGTCACTGCGAGCAGCACCGGGCCGATAAAGAGGCCGATCATCCCAAACGCGATTAACCCGCCGATAACGCCTGACAGGATCAGAATCAACGGTAAATCAGCCCCCATGCGGATCAGTATCGGGCGAATGACGTTATCCATGGTGCCGACCACGCAGCTCCAGACCAGAAGCACGGTGCCCCAGGTGGTATCACCCGTCCAGTAGAGCCAAATGATGGACGGCACCAGCACCAGCAACGGTCCCAGTTGCGCAAGACAGGTCATCAGCATGACAACGGTGAATACGGTAGCGTACGGCACGCCGGAAATGGCCAGACCGATACCGCCCAGCACCGCCTGCACCAGCGCGGTCACCACCACGCCCAGCGCAACGGCACGGACGGCTTGCGCAGCCAGCAGCACGGCGGCATCGCCGCGTTTACCCGCCAGTCGGGTGGCAAAATGACGCACCCCAAGGGCAACCTGCTCACCGCGCCAGTACAGGAGCGCGCTAAAGACCAGCATCAGCGCACAGTGCATCATAAAGCGGCCAATGTGCGCCGCCTGACCGACAAACCAGGTGGTGGTGGTGCCAATATACGGTCGCACTTTCGCGATCAGCGCGCTGCCGCCCATCTCCAGCAGGCTGTGCCAGCCGCTGTAGAGTTTCGCGCCGACCAGCGGAATGCTGTTAAGCCACGCGAGATCTGGCAACGTCAGATCCCCGCTGGTGGCGGCACGGATAACCGGGCCACTGGAGTCGACAAGACTATTTACCAGCAGGGCAATCGGAATAATAAACAGCATGAACAGCAGCAGCGTCATGACCAGCACCGCCAGGCCACGGCGGCCAAACAGCAGTTTCTGCAGCCGTAATAGCAGAGGCCAGGTGGCGACGACAACGGTAGCAGCCCACGCAAAGCCAAGCACGAAGGGTTGAACAATCCACAGACACGCAATAATCATCAGGGCTAAAAACAGCACCGACAGCAAAATTTGCGCAACATCCCTGGGCTGACGAAGATTGACCATAAATGTAACTTTCCTTAAATGAACACCAGCATGGCTGGCGAGAACGTGAACCGCCTTTCTCTAATCATTAGTGATATCAGCGATTTTTGACAGGCGGATTTTGCCCGTAATTCTGCTGAGCGCATAAGAAAAAAATGTGATAAAAAGTTGTGATACAACGCAAACGATTTCCACAACAACTCTAATTAGGGTCGACAGTGATGATCCCACAGATTTCTCAGGCACCTGGCGTCGTTCAGCTGGTGCTTAATTTTTTGCAAGCACTGGAGCAACAGGGTTTTACAGGTGATACCGCCACGAATTATGCCGACAGGCTGACAATGGCGACCGATAACAGTATCTACCAGCTTCTCCCCGATGCCGTCGTTTTTCCACGCTCTACAGCGGATGTGGCGCTGATTGCCCGTCTGGCCTCGCAGGAGCGCTTCACCTCTCTGGTTTTCACACCCCGTGGCGGCGGTACCGGCACCAACGGGCAGGCGCTGAACCAGGGCATCATCATCGATATGTCCCGCTATATGAACCGCATCATTGAAATCAACCCTGAAGAGGGATGGGTGCGCGTGGAAGCGGGGGTTATCAAAGATCAGCTTAATCAATTCTTAAAACCGTACGGCTACTTTTTTGCGCCGGAACTGTCGACCAGCAACCGGGCGACCATTGGCGGGATGATCAATACCGACGCATCCGGCCAGGGCTCTCTGGTCTACGGTAAAACCTCCGATCACGTGCTGGGCGTGCGCGCGGTGCTTCTGGGGGGCGACATCCTCGATACCCAGCCAATGCCGGTCGAGCTGGCCGAGACGCTGGGTAAAGAGAGCACGGCGAGCGGGCGGATTTATCGCACCGTGCTGGAGCGCTGTCGCGATAACCGTCAGCTGATCCTCGACAAATTCCCGAAACTGAACCGCTTCCTGACGGGTTACGATCTGCGTCACGTCTTTAACGACGACCTGACCCAGTTCGATTTAACCCGCGTGCTGACCGGTTCGGAAGGTACGCTGGCGTTTATTACCGAAGCGCGTCTGGATATCACCCGGCTGCCGAAGGTGCGTCGCCTGGTGAACGTTAAATACAACTCCTTCGATTCTGCTCTGCGCAATGCGCCATTTATGGTGGATGCGCGGGCTTTGTCGGTGGAAACCGTTGACTCAAAAGTGTTGAACCTGGCAAGAGAAGATATCGTCTGGCATTCGGTCAGTGAGCTGATTACCGATGTACCCGACAAAGAGATGCTCGGTCTGAACATCGTTGAGTTCGCTGGCGATGACGCCGAACTGATTGAACGTCAGGTCAGCACGCTGTGCCAGCGGCTGGACGAACTGATTGCACGCGGTGAAGGCGGCGTGATCGGCTGGCAGCTGTGCAACGATCTCTCCGGCATTGAGCGTATCTACGCGATGCGTAAAAAAGCGGTGGGGCTGCTCGGGAATGCGAAAGGGGCCGCGAAGCCGATTCCGTTTGCCGAGGATACCTGCGTGCCGCCGGAACATCTGGCGGATTACATCGTTGAATTCCGCGCGCTGCTGGACAGCCACGGCCTGAGCTACGGCATGTTTGGCCACGTGGACGCGGGCGTGCTGCACGTGCGTCCGGCGCTGGATATGTGTGACCCGCAGCAGGAGATCCTGATGAAGGAGATCTCCGACGACGTGGTGGCCTTAACCGCCAAATATGGCGGCCTGCTGTGGGGTGAGCACGGCAAAGGGTTCCGCGCGGAGTACAGCCCGGCGTTCTTCGGGGAGCAACTCTTCGGTGAACTGCGTAAGGTCAAAGCGGCATTCGACCCGGATAACCGCCTCAATCCCGGTAAGATTTGCCCACCGGAGGGCGTTGACGCGCCAATGCTGCAGGTGGATGCGGTCAAGCGCGGCACCTATGACCGACAAATCCCGATTGCGGTGCGCTCTTCCTGGCGTGGCGCGATGGAGTGCAACGGCAACGGCCTGTGCTTTAACTTCGATGTGAAGAGCCCGATGTGCCCGTCGATGAAAATCACCAGCAACCGTATCCACTCGCCAAAAGGGCGTGCGACGCTGGTGCGCGAGTGGCTGCGACTGCTGGCGGACCGCGGCGTCGACCCGCTCAAGCTTGAGCAGGAACTGCCGGAAAAACGCGCCAGCCTGCGTTCCTTTATCGAACGCACCCGCAACAGCTGGCATGCGAATAAAGGCGAATACGACTTCTCGCATGAAGTGAAAGAGGCCATGTCCGGTTGCCTGGCCTGCAAGGCCTGTTCGACGCAGTGTCCGATCAAAATCGACGTGCCGGAGTTCCGCTCGCGCTTCCTGCAGCTTTACCACACGCGCTATCTGCGACCGATGCGCGACCATCTGGTGGCGACGGTGGAAAGCTACGCCCCGCTGATGGCGCGTGCGCCGAAGACCTTTAACTTCTTTATCAATCAGCCGCTGGTGCGCAAGCTTTCCGAAAAACATATCGGCATGGTGGATCTGCCGCTGCTCTCGACACCGTCGCTGCAACGCCAGCTGGTGGGACACCGCTCGGCAAACATGACGCTGGAGCAGCTTGAAGCCCTGAGTGATGCGCAAAAAGCCAACGTGGTGCTGGTGGTGCAGGATCCGTTTACCAGTTATTACGATGCGCAGGTGGTGGCCGATTTTATCCGTCTGGCGGAAAAAGTGGGCTACCAGCCGGTTGTGCTGCCATTCTCCCCGAATGGCAAGGCGCAGCACATTAAGGGCTTCCTGACCCGTTTTGCGAAGACGGCGCAGAAAACGTCTGACTTCCTGAATCGCGTGGCGCAGCTTGGGATACCCATGGTCGGCGTCGATCCGGCGCTGGTACTGTGCTACCGCGATGAGTACAAGCAGACGCTGGGCGAAAAACGCGGTGATTTCCACGTCATGCTGGTACACGAGTGGCTGCCTTTAGCGCTACAGCAAACTGCCGCACGTGAGGCCAGCGGTGAGCCCTGGTATCTCTTTGGTCACTGTACTGAAGTTACGGCACTGCCGGGCGCACCTGCCCAGTGGGCCGCTATTTTCGCCCGTTTTGGCGCGAAGCTGGAAAACGTCAGCGTGGGCTGCTGCGGTATGGCAGGTACCTACGGGCACGAAGTGAAAAACCACGCCAATTCGCTTGGGATCTATGAATTATCGTGGCAACAGGCGATGCAGCGTCTACCGCGTAACCGCTGTCTGGCCACGGGGTATTCGTGTCGCAGCCAGGTGAAACGCGTTGAGGGTAACGGCGTTCGCCATCCATTACAGGCTTTGCTGGAGATTATCGGATGATCTGGAAACGTGCGGTGACGCTGCAGGCGTTAAACGCCATGGGCGAAGGCAATATGGTGGGGCTGCTGGACATCCAGTTTACCCGGATTGGTGAGAATGAGCTGGAAGCGACGATGCCCGTCGATAGCCGCACGCATCAGCCGTTCGGTTTGCTGCACGGCGGCGCGTCCGTTGTGCTGGCCGAAACGCTGGGTTCGGTTGCGGGCTATCTCTGTACCGAAGGGGAGCAGAAGGTTGTCGGGCTGGAGGTGAACGCTAACCATATCCGCTCTGTTCGCAGCGGGCGCGTGCGCGGTATTTGCCGCGCGCTTCATGCCGGGAGCCGTCATCAGGTGTGGCAGATCGATATTCTCGATGAGCAGGAACGCCTGTGCTGCTCCTCAAGACTGACGACGGCAGTTGTGTAAAGTTTCCTGATGTTTTTGCCCGTGGTCAAAAACTAGCCAGCGCGTTGTGATATACTGGTCAGGATTTGTACATAAGCGAGGACATCATGGATACTGAAATAACCCCAACCCAACTGGCAATTGAATATTTACGTCGCGATAAGAGCAACCTGTCTCCGGCGCAGTACCTGAAAAAACTGAAACAACTTGAGCTGGAATTTGCAGATTTGCTGGCGCTCTCTTCAAACGAGCTGAAAGAAGAGATCTATTTTGCCTGGCGGTTGGGCGTTCACGTCCATTGAGTGCGAATGAAAAGGCCGCGTATGCGGCCTTTTTTGTGTCTGGAATTCAGTATTTGGCGGGAAGCTTATTGATTTTTATCAGCCTGCCTTCATCGATTTCAATAAATCCGCCTGTTTTGAGATCGGCCAGAATGCGCATAACGCCACTGCGCGAAAGCTGCGTTTTTTCCCTGATATACCTTTCTGCCGTCACGCCGAGCCGATAAGCCTCATCTTCCTCCATCAGCTTAACAAGCTGCTGGCGAATCATCTCATACGCCGTCGGTGCGCCTTGTGGCATCACGTTGTTATACAGTCGGCTATAGACAAACATCAGCTGGTTAGAAAGCAGGCCCCATAATGCTTTCTCTTTAATAATTTCACTGACCTTCTCGGTAGGGAGAATGCCAATCAGGCATGGGCTCACGGTTTTGATGTAATCATTGAAATAAATGTCCGTCAGATTCGCGAGACCAAACAGAGCAGGGCTGCGGGCGGTGGAGAGCATCATGTCATCGCTTCTGCGGTAGACGGCAATTGTCCCCTCCAGAATTAAATAACAGATCCCCTTGCCGTCGACCTGAAGATCGAATTGCTCGCCACGGCCTGTTCTGCGCGTGGTGCAGTACGGCTCTAAATAAGAGATCAGTTCCTGGGCGTAGGGAGAGCCGCGATGTTGTTGTGCTGAAGACATTGTCTGAAACCTGAAAAAAGACCGGACTGATTATAGTGTCGCTCTTATCCTCCACCTTCTCCAGATATAAATATGAGGTCAGTACTTTCGGGGTAAGTGATGGATATCCATCAGCACGCCGCGCACCATAGTGATGTATTTACCCGTTCGTAACTCCGCCAGAATACGCATAATACCGCTACGGGAAAGATAGGTCCGGCTTTTGATATAGGCCGCGGCGGTCGTGTTGAGCCTTATCGCCTCAGGCTCCTGCATCAGCTCAACAAGCTGAAAGCGGATAATGTCGTAAGCCGACATTTGCGATATCTGGGCACAGTGTTCATAGACGCGTGAGGCGGTATAGATCAGCAGGTTAGAAAAATGCTCCCACAGATTTTGCTGCGCAACGATGCAATTAAAACGCTCCAGCGACACTGCCGCGACTTCGGAGGTTTCCAGCGCCCTGACATAAAGATGCTCAGAGGAGAACTGGCTGCTTACACCCAGAATAAAGGGCGCTGATTCAGAATTTAAGACAATACCATCTCCACGGCGGTGTAAGGCCACGCTCCCCTGGATCAGTAAAAAACACTGGCGAATATCACTCTTGTAATAGTGAACCACTTCCCCTCTGGACAGTATTTTCCTTTCTGCTGAAGGAAGTAGGGTATCGATAATTTTTTCAATGTGCTTATAGGGTTTTAGGTGGAGCACGGTGGAATTGTCTTTACTACATTCTATAGCCATTCGGGTATTCATCAGATGCCTCATTCACGCATGCGATCATTTTTTGATCGGCATAGAGAATTATCTTAAAAAACAGCATCTCAGGGAATGACCGAAGCAGGTCTAATAATAGACTGGAGGATGTGTAAAATCTAATCTTATGAATTTAAAGGCTTTGTATTAAGAGTCTAAAAGTAGACCCATGAATAACATGTCTAAGGTTTATCTAAAGGGAATGTTTCGTGATTGTTAAATGTAAGTCTACAGCTAGACCTCAATTAGATTGTGCGCTGAATAAGAGTTGGTTAAATTTTGACTTGTCGACAGGAATGCTCAGACTTCTATTTGTGAGTCATTTATCGGGTTCCTGACAAAAAATAAAAGGCAACGCTCAGGTTGATTGAAACTTGTGGGGAACGTTTGCCCGGATTTCAGTAATAAATAAAGTGATACAGGGTTGGATATTATGAAAAAGAAAATGATGATGGCAATGCTGGCAGTGAGTTCTGCACTGCCGATGACGCAGGCTTTTGCTGCAGCGGGTACCGTTAATTTTAACGGTAATATTCTGGATTCCGCCTGCGACGTTGATGTGGCGTCTCAGAACCAGGTCGTCGTATTGGGCGATTATTATAAAACTGAATTCCCGACAACGGGAGCCAGAACCGCTGCCACACAATTCAGTATTGTATTGAAAAACTGTCCGGTCACGGTGACTAACGCGAAAGTGCGCTTTGACGGTACGCCTGATTTAAGCAACGCCAGCCTGCTGGCGATTGACTCCTCGGTGGCGGGGGCGGCAACAGGGGTGGCAATCAACCTGATGAGCGCCGATAAGGCCGATCTGCCTCTGCATGGCAGCAACAGCTATTCCTATGCACTGAGCAGCACCGCAGATAATACGCTGAACTTCTATGCGCAGTATATTTCGACCGCCGCGTCAGTCACTGCCGGTCCGGCAAACTCGGTCGCGAACTTCTCCGTAGTTTACAACTGAGTTTTTGCAGCAATCAGTAGGGGGCCCAACCCGGCCCCTTTGTTTTACGAGGTTTTTTCCCATGCATTTTATCAGAACAACAGGGCTGGCGGTGGCGCTGTTACCGTTGGCATTAATGACGGCCAATGCCGGGGTGATTATTGGTGGTACGCGCGTTATTTTCGAGGGTGCGAAGAAAGAAGCCACAATCAATATTACTAACCCTGACAATACTCCTTATTTAATCCAGTCGTGGATAGATATGCAGGATGGGGTGTCGGGTAAAACGCCGTTTATTATTACGCCGCCGCTGTATCGCCTGGACGGTGGGCAAAAAAATCTTGAGCGTATTGTAATGACGGGCTCCCTGCCTCAGGAGCAGGAAAGTTTATTTTGGTTGAATATTAAAGCGATTCCCTCAGCCTCACAACAGATGAACGCCCTGCAAATTGCGGTAAAGACGCGGATTAAATTAATTTATCGGCCTGAAGGTCTGCGTGCGTCAACGCCGGAAGAACAAGCGACTAAATTAACGTGGCAACAATCCGGGAATGCGATTCAGGTGAATAATCCCACGCCCTACGTAATCAATTTCAATGAGATTACCCTGGGCGGGCGAAAACTTGATGATGTGACCTATGTTTTACCCGGCGCATCAGCCCGGTTTTCATTACCTGAAGGGGTGAGTGGTCATTCTCTCACATTTAAAGTCATTAACGACTATGGCAGTCCTGGCACAGCACATCAAGCCAGTTTCTGATGCTCGTGCATTCATTAGGTTTCCTGCAATGACAACATCAACGCATATGATACGGCCTGCTCGTCTGGCGATATTTATCGCCTGCGCACTTGCCGGTTCATCACCGGCACTTTATGCCAGTGAAACGTTTAATACGGAACTGGTTGAGCTGGATAATCCTGGAATGGGCAAAGCAGACCTGTCGGCGTTTGAAACAGGCTCTCAGGCACCGGGAACGTACCATGTTGACATCATTCTTGACGACCAGTTAATGGAGACCCGCGATATCACCTTTGCCGCAGTTAAAAGCGACGACGGGAATGAGATATTGCAGCCTTGCCTGAGCATCGACCAGTTAAAACAGTGGGGAGTGAAAACCGCGCTATTTCCTCAGCTTGCTTCGGGAAAAAGTGACTGCGCGGATCTTCAGGCCATTCCGCAAGCAAGTACCGATTTTCAGTTTGGCGCTCAGCGCCTTCTGATCAGCATTCCACAGGCGGCGATCGATCTGCCCGCGCGAGGCTATGTGTCGCCAGAGATGTGGGATGAGGGGATCGCGGCGGCCATACTCAATTACAGCCTGAGCGGCGCGAACACCCGGGCGAGCCACGGTGAAGGCAACAGCAGCGACAGCCAGTATGCCAACCTGCGTCCGGGGATCAATATCGGTCCGTGGCGTCTGCGCAATTACTCCACGTGGTCACGGGACGGTTCCGGTCAGGACAGGTGGGACACCGTCTATACCTACGCGCAGCGTGCCGTGATCCCCCTGAAAGCACAGCTGACGCTTGGAGACAGTTCTGCACCGGCTGACGTGTTTGACAGTATGCCGTTTCGCGGGGCTCAGCTGGCCTCTGATGACGACATGCTGCCAGATTCCCTGAAGGGGTATGCCCCTGTCGTGCGGGGTATCGCGCGCACCAATGCGCAGGTTGTGGTGCGTCAGAATGGTTATCAGATCTACCAAAGCTACGTAGCACCCGGTGCATTCGAGATTACGGATATGTATCCGACCGGAGGGGCTGGCGATCTGGACGTGACGATCAAAGAAGCCGACGGCAGCGAGCAACATTTCATACTGCCGTACGCGTCGTTACCGGTCCTGCAGCGCGAAGGCCGTCTGAAATATGCCCTCACCGGGGGGCAATATCGATCCTATAACCACAGCGTGGACAACACGCCTTTCGGGCAACTTACCGGCATTTATGGCCTCAAGCACGGGATCACCCTCTATGGTGGAGTGCAGGGTTCAAGCAGATATCGTTCGTTGGCTATGGGGGTGGGTAAGAACATGGGCGATTTCGGCGCGATCTCAGCAGACGTCACGCAGGGCTGGTCAACGCCGGATAACACAGCCAAAACCAACGGTCAGTCCTTACGCGCGAGGTATAGCAAGAATTTCGTGAATACCGGGACGAACTTTTCCATCGCGGGATACCGCTATTCAACCCGCGGTTATTACGGGATGCAGGAGGTGCTGGATTCTTACGGAGACAGCAGCGCGCTTCAGGAGAGGCGGCGTAACCGCGCAGAGCTGACGATGAGCCAGACGCTGGGCGGCGACCTTGGGTCTCTAACCCTTAGCGCGGCGCGGGAAGATTACTGGAACACCGGTAGGTCGATGGCTTCCTGGAGTGTCGGATACAACAACGACTGGCATAACATCAGCTACGGGGTGAACTGGACATACAGCAAAAATGCCAGCGCAGCGGCATACGGCAGCGGCAGCGGGAAAACCTATGACCATGACCAGCAGCTGGCATTCAACGTCAGCGTGCCGCTGGATAAATTCCTGCCGCGGACGTGGGCCAACTATGCCATGAGCGCCAGCAAGAATAACGGCACCACGCACAATATCGGCATGAACGGCGTTGCGCTCGAGAACAGCGCGCTTAGCTGGAACGTGCAGCAGGGTTACGGCACGAACGGCGTGGGTTACACCGGCAACATGAACGGTGATTACAAAGGCACCTACGGCGAACTGACGGCGGGCTATGGCTACGACAAAAACAGCGAGCGTCTTAATTACGGGCTGCAGGGGGGCATACTCGCCCACGCCGATGGCGTCACGTTTTCTCAGCCGCTGGGTGAGACGAATGCCCTGATTAAAGCGCCCGACGCGCGGGGTGTCGATATCCGTAATCAGTCCGGAGTACGCACGGATTATCGCGGTTATACGGTGGTCAGTAATTTGTCCGTATACCGAAAAAACGATCTCATCCTCGATCCGGAAAATATGCCTGACGATGTTGAGCTGGAGATCAATACCCGTACGGTCACCCCGACGCGCGGGGCGGTGGTGAGAGCGGACTACCTTTCCAGAGTCGGACGCCGGGTGCTGATGACCCTGACAGACAACAACCGTCCCGTCCCGTTTGGGGCCGTGGTCACCCTCGCGGGTGACCGTAACAACAGTTTCATTGTGGGCGATCGCGGCCAGGTGTATTTAACCGGCATGAGCGAGCAGGGGACGTTAGTTGCGACCTGGGGAAACCAGGACAGCCAACAGTGCCGTGCTGATTTCAGTCTGCCGAAACAATCAACCTACAGTGGAATAACCGACGTGGGTGCCACGTGTCGCCAGGAGCATTAACATGAAATTCATTCAGGCTATTTTACTGCTCTGTTTACTCACCGGCTGGAATAACAGCGTGCGTGCAGGGACCTGCACGACAATAACACCGCAAGTGTCCACGCTGTCGGTGGGCACGATTAATGTCCAGCGCGATGCACCTGTCGGGACGGTGATATTTTCCGGCGCGGCCACCTATACGGGATCCTATCTTACCGGGTGCAGTAATCCATTAATGCTCGGATTTAGCATGCGCTATAACAACGCCACGTTGAGCAGCTATGGCAACCATGTTTACAACACCAATATCAGCGGAGTGGGTATTCGTTTTTCTTCGAATAACTACTTTGAGAATCCGACCAATACGTTTTCTTATAATGCGCAGACCTCCTATGTTGACTGGTACGGCGGTAGAGTTGAGCTGGTGGTCACCGGTCAGGTATCGTCAGGTGCCTTAACGCCGGGAGTCATAGGCGTAGTGACGCTTCAGGGGAGCGACGGCGTCTACCGCGACGGCCTGACGACCCAGCTCACCAGCGGGACGATTAACGCGCTTGCATGCAGTATTACCACGCCTCAGCTGACGTTCCCCATTGGCGATATCTCCGCCTCAGCGTTTGGCACGGCGATCGGCACCACCCCCACGGGCGCGCAGAATACGCAAAATCTGGGGTTAACCTGCACCCCCGGAACCAATATTAGCGTTTCGCTTGGTGGAATTCAGAACCCGGACAGCACCAATACCAGCGTAATGGCGCTAACGGGACAGGGGATGACCGGTACGGCAAAAGGCGTGGGCGTGCAACTTTTATATAACGGAACGCCGCTGGTGCTGAATAGCCGCCTGCTATTAAAACAATCTTCGGGTGGACTAGAGACGCTGCCGTTTACGGCGCGATATTACCAGACGTTAACGTCTGTCGAATCCGGCGCGGCCAATGCCTCTGCCACGCTTAATTTGACCTACCAGTAGCAGGTAAATGATGAAAATATCGCACAAGAAACTGGCCTTTCTCGCCTTATTGAGCTGGAGGGCTTTTTCCGCCGATAACGTGAATCTTGACGTGACGGGAAATATTGTGGCCTCGCCCTGCATATTTAATGGCGGAAATACGCAGCTGGATATTAATCTCGGCAATATTCAGGCGACAAACATGGTGACGCCAGGATCATCCTCCGACCCAGTGACGTTTAATCTGCAGTTTACGCAATGTCCCGCGGGGACGCGCAGCGTGACGGTCTCCTTCACCGGAAACCCCGATCCGGTAGCCGGGGCGGACTACTACATGAACAGCGGCTCGGCAACGAACGTGGCGGTGGCCATGCGTGAGGCGGGGACCGGCACGCTCAAAGGAACGGGCTCCAGCATGACGCAAAATATCGCCGCCGACCGAACGGCCAGCATGCCCATGCAGGCATCGGTGATATCCCAGGCCGGTGGCGCGACGCCGGGAAGCATCAGCGCGGTTGTTGTGATGACGATGCAATACAACTGAATGCCGGAAAGCGCATTTATCATGAGACGTGGGGGAGCTATGTTGAATATCCTGATTCAGGAAACGGATTTATTTTTTCAGGCCGGGCTGCGGTATTTTTTCGAAGATTTTTTTGAGCATAATTTTCATCGATCCATCCATTTTAACGCTGGCCTGACCGAGGACAACGTCATTCAGGCGGATATTATTGTCCTTTCGCTCTGTCAGGGGGAAACGCTGACCTGTTTTCCTGAATTACAGGTCCGGGAAAAAGGGATTGTGATAGGTCTGGTGGATGATGAGCACCGTTTTTCTGCGTTGCCCTCCTGCTTTCAGGACATTATTTTTCTCTCTCGCCGCGCTTCGCTCGATCGTATAAGCGGGGCATTGTTTATCGCCTTGTTCAGGACGCAATTACCGGGCTACGCCTGGAATAAAAAATCCTGTTTCGAATGCCAACATAAAGTCCTGTCACCGCAACAGATTCGAATTATGGTGAATTTCTATCAGGGACACTCGGTTGTGCAGACCGCCAACATATTAAAGATGAGTGATAAAACGGTCTTTACCCATAAATATATGATGATGCAAAAGTTTAACCTGCGAAGTGATTACGAGCTGATCGTTCTGCTCAGAAGGTTAATGGAGAAAAAGAGTCGGCCAAACCCGCTGCGCG
Source organism: Colias nastes (assembly GCA_907164665.1). NCBI lineage: Eukaryota > Metazoa > Arthropoda > Insecta > Lepidoptera > Pieridae > Colias > Colias nastes. The sequence goes on along the minus strand of CAJQZM010041863.1, from coordinate 656,582 downwards.
ATTACCTGGAAAATAATTATGCATGAGCGGTAATTTGATATTGCTGCAGAGAATATGCCGGGTAAGCGTAGCGCCGCCCGGCAGTACATTCACACGTTTACCGCACTGATTAACCGCGACTTCATGGACTGGTAGGCCGACGCCGCAAAGTCCTCGGCCCAGCGCTGATCCTCAATCGCCTCCAGCTGCACCGCGCAATACTTCGTTTCCGGCGTTTTGGAGACGGGGTCGAGGTTATCCTGGGTCAGCTCGTTGCAGGCGCCAATCCACCACTGATAGGTCATGTAGACGGCTCCGGCATTGATGCGTTCGCTGATGCTGGCGCGGGTTATCACTTTACCCCGGCGTGAACGTACCCAGACCAGTTGGCCGTCTGCAATTCCCAGTCTATGGGCATCGGCGGGGTTCATCTGGACGCGCCCAGGCTCGTCGGCCAGGCTTTGCAGCGCCGCGCAGTTTCCGGTCATGGAGCGACAGGAGTAGTGCCCCACCTCGCGTACCGTGCACAGCACCAGCGGGTAATCCTCATCCGGGGTTTCCGCTGGCGCGCGCCAGGCGGCGGCAAAAAGCTGCCCTTTGCCCGTTGGGGTGTCGAACTGATTGTCCTTGTACAGGTAGGGCGTACCGGGGTGATCGAGCGTCGGGCACGGCCACTGAACATGGCCCATCTCGCCCATTTTTGCGTAGGTCACGCCGTAGAACAGCGGGCACAGTTCGCGCATTTCGTCCCAGATCTGTTGGTTGTCGTCGTAATGCATCGGGTAGCCCATTTCCGTCGCCAGAAGGCTGATGATCTCCCAGTCGCGCTTCACGTTGCCGCGGGCTTCAATAGCTTTTCCGAAGCGCTGGAAGCCGCGATCGGCGCAGGTAAAGACGCCGCCGTGTTCACCCCATGAGGTGGCCGGTAACAGCACATCCGCCACTTCCGCCGTTTTGGTCATAAAGATGTCCTGAACCACCACGAAATCGAGCGCGTCGAAACCGCGCCGGACCAGGCCGAGATCGGCTTCTGTCTGAAGCGGATCTTCCCCCATGATGTAATACGCTTTGGCCTTACCTTCCAGCGCAAGATGCGGCACCTCGGTGATGCGCGTCCCGACGCGATCGTCCATTCTGTTGACGTCTACCTTCCACGCATCTGCAAATTTCTGTCTGACCGCCTGGTCCGTTACCTCCTGATAGCCGGGGAACATATTGGGCAGAACGCCCATGTCACACGCGCCCTGAACGTTGTTTTGCCCGCGCACCGGGCCAACGCCGACCGCCGGACGGCCCAGGTTGCCCGTCAGCAGCGCCAGGCTGGAAAGGCCTTTGACCACATCGACCGCCTGACCAAACTGGGTAACACCCATCCCCCACATTACCGTCGCTGACGGCGCCGCCGCGAACGTGCGCATTGCCTGACGCACATCGCGCGCGGGGATGCCCGTCAGATGCTCCACGCGCTCTGGCGCGTAATCTTTGACGATCTGTCGGTACGCCTCCAGCCCTTCCGTAAAACGTGCGACGTAGTTTTTGTCGTACAGTTCCTCTTCCAGCAGCACATAGCCAAAGGCATTCACCAGCGCCATGTTGCTGCCGTTTTTCAGCTGAAGATGCTGATCGGCAATGCGTGCCGTTTCAATGCGACGCGGATCGCAGACGATGATTTTTGCGCCATTCTCACGCGCTTTCAGCACGCGCCGGGCGACGATAGGGTGAGAGTCTGCGCAGTTATAGCCGAACACCAGCAGGCATTTTGAGTTTTCAATGTCGTTGATCGAGTTACTCATGGCGCCGTTACCGAGCGTCTCCTGCAAACCGGCAACCGAAGGGCCATGGCAGACGCGTGCACAGCAATCAACGTTGTTGGTATTAAGCACGGCACGGGCGAATTTCTGCATGACATAGTTGGTCTCATTACCCGTTCCTCGCGAGGAGCCGGTGGTCATGATTGACCGTGGACCGAACTGTTCTTTGATGCTCTTGAGCCTGTGAGCGGTATAGCGAATGGCCTCTTCCCAGGTGACGGGGGTAAGCGCCTCTCCTTTGTGGTAGCGGATCATGGGCTGCGTCAGGCGGGGGGTGAGCAGGCGGGTGTCGTTAAGGAAATCCCAGCCGTAGAATCCTTTCAGGCAAAGTGTGCCCTGATTGGTGACGCCGTCTGCTGCTTCGGCTCGGATAATACGGTTATTTTCAACGACGAGGTTAAGTTTGCAGCCTGCACCGCAGTACGGGCAGACGCTGGCGATTTTTTTCATCAATAACAGACCTGTTAAGAAATGAAGCAATGTTTAACTGGAAAGCCCAGTCCCTTATTGGCTTAAGCAGGAACCATGCCACATTGCTTGTGCTTGATTTACAGGGTGTTATGGAAGGAGTGCGTGTCATCGTCAGGCTGTTCGTCAGAATTGACGATGACACGCTCGCTTTTTTGGGAGGAGGAGGGGGTCAAAGATCGTCCATGGTGTAGCCGACGACGATTTCCAGCGTCTTGCGGATCACATCTGCCTGAACGACATCGTCAGTGGCTTCCAGCGTCTGGATCAGCCAAAGGATAATGGCCTTATTGGTCAGATGCCCTTCAGAGGCAAGGACACAGCGTACTGCAGTAGAAAAAACAGCGGACTCTTCAGCAAAACGTTCGCCTGCATGACGGAAGTACTCCGATAACGCACTGTCTAGAAAGGCAGAATGAAATTCGGGTTGAAGCTGAATATTTTGTCTCATTTGTTCTCACCGTAGCTGTATGGTTGCAGTCAATGTATCTTCTTTGGGTCGGATGGTTTTCCATTACCAAATAACGGCACTACATTGTCTCGACTCTCTTTGAGAGATCCCTCTCTTTTTGGTCGTCCGTGTGCGGTTCTGCGACGTTTAAAGGCGAGGTCATTTGTACCGATTTCGGCAATCACCCTCGCAAGTGTCTCCCGCCGCTGGGGATCCTTTTCATGTGCTTTCATATTGCGCAGTCGCTGGATGAGACCTTCGGTTGTCACGGGGCCACGCTCTCTCAGAAGAGAAAGAACGGCTTCACCGATTAACTGGTCGATCAGGCGATCTGCGTCACCACTGTTCATCACGTTACCGTTCGAAAAGCAGTCCAAGCAGCATGTGATAATGCTGTTCCTCTTCCGGGCCTTCAGCCCTTTCGAGACGACTTAAAAGTTTGGTACAGAGCGATTTGCGATTGAGATGTCGCCCGTCGCTAAGAATTTCAACAACCACCTGACCCAGCGTCTCCTGCTGAGTAGGTAGCGCGGCTTTCTCGAAGTACTGCGCGATTGCTGCTGCTGAATCTGCGACATAACCGTTCTGGTTCATGTTTCGCTCCTGTAAATATCCGTAATCAGTAACGTTACAATTAAGGTATACATATTTTTCAAATCTGTACATTCAAAATGTACAGATTTTTAGATTTTTCTTGATATATTTTAGAATTTTTATAAATATCAGTTGGTTGTGATTGTATCATTCAGCGTTATCGTTGCAGGATATATTGTACAATCTCGATTGTGCTCAGAGAGTTGTACAACACCAAAACCAGACTTTGTAAATGCGCTAAATCATTGACGTGTAAATTATTTGTTAAGCAATGAATGTGCTATAACAACACTCTATCCACGATCTTTTCGTGGCCGAACCTATAAACCCCCAGGAATAGCATGCTAACAACCATCATTTACCGCAGTCATATCTGCGAGGACGTTCCGGTGAAAGCGCTGGAAGAAATGGTAGCTGCTGCAAATCGTAAAAATCGGCACTCCGATGTCACGGGGATCTTGCTGTTTAACGGCACACATTTTTTCCAGTTACTTGAAGGGCCAGTTGATAATGTGACGGCCATCTATCAGCATATCTGCCGTGACCCGCGACATCATAATGTGGTGGAACTCATGTGCGATCATGGTCCCTTCCGACGCTTTGGCAATGTGGGTATGGAGCTTTTCGATTTGCGTCAATTTGATACAGACGAAGTGCTCCAGCAGGTGCTTGATAAAGGGACGACGAAGTACCGGTTGACGTATAGCGACCGTGCCCTGCAGTTTTTCCGCACCTTCGTTGAGGCCACCGAAAAAGCCAACTATTTTGAACTGCCTCCGGCGAACAGCTGGGAATTTATTCCCGAACAGACGCCCTTATCCGCGCAGTCAGAGGTTGTGGCAAAAGGTGCAGATTGCAGCTTTGCATTTCAACCCATCGTCGATCCCTTTATGCAACAGATTGTCTCCTGGGAAGCGCTGATTCGTACGCCCGAAGGGGACTCACCTGCTGCCTATTTTCAGACTCTGCCGCAAGACGCGCTTTATGAGGCCGATCTGAAGAGCAAGCAGGTGGCACTGTCGATGGCCAGCGCGCTGGGGCTACACACCCAAACGCTGTCCCTCAATCTGCTGCCGATGACGCTGGTTAACGTGCCTAACGCGGTTGATTTCCTGCTCACGGTCATTGAGGCGAATGGTTTTGTGCCGGAACAGATCGTTGTCGAGTTCACGGAGAGTGAAGCGATTTCCCGCTTTGACGAATTTACACATTCAGTCAGGCAGTTAAAGAGCGCGGGTATCAGCGTGACGATCGATCACTTTGGCGCAGGGTTTGCCGGGCTGCAGCTGCTGGCGCAGTTCCAGCCGGACAGAATTAAGATTAATCGGGATTTGATCGCCAACGTGCACAAAAGCGGCCCGCGCCAGGCGATTGTACAAGCCATCATCAAATGCTGCGCGTCCCTGGAAATCCAGTTCTGCGCGGTGGGGGTTGAACTGGCTGAGGAGTGGATGTGGCTGGAATCCGCCGGGATTTCGCAGTTTCAGGGGCATCTGTTCGCCAGCCCGCGTCTGGGCGGGATCCCGGCTGTTGCCTGGCCTGAAAAAAAGAACGATTTCTAAAAACCTTTACATGACACCCGAGAGTTAACTGTACGAACAAAGAAATTTGGACAACAATAGATTAACAAGTGAAAGGATTTGACCCCTTTCACTTGTCTCATAACGGGGAGTTGGTTATACAAATGCGTTGTACAATCTGATAAGGTTGGTGCGGTTAGGTATGGAAGTGTTGAGCGTGAGGGAGTTAATGGCCTATTACAGTATCGGCGAAGTCGCCGAACGATGCGGTATCAACCCCGTTACGCTGCGCGCCTGGCAACGCCGTTATGGTTTGTTGAAGCCGCAACGCAGCGAAGGGGGCCATCGTCAGTTTGACGATGAGGATATCCTGCGTATCGAAGAGATTAAGCGCCTGATGAAAACCGGCGTCTCGGTCGGAAAAGTCAAAGCGTTACTGGAAAATAAAGAAGAGCTGACGCAGGGCAACTGGGCCTCTTTCCAGGAAGAGATGATGACGGTTCTGCGTTACGCCAGCCCGGGTAAACTGCGCGCCAAAATCGGCGAGTTCCGGCGCGATCATGCGATTGATGCGCTGATTGATAACATTATTTCTCCGGTCCGACAGCGAATGAACCAGGACCAAAATACCGTGCGTCACATGGCGAGTCTGTTTGACGGCGTACTGATCGAATTCGCGGTTGCAAGCCTGGCGGAGTCTCGCAAAAAAGGCGGTAAAGACGCGCTCCTGATTGGCTGGGAATGCGACGACCGAACGCATCTGTGGCTTGAAGCCGCGCGTTTGGCACAGAAGGGTTGGCATATTGACGTGCTGGCTGAACCCATTGATTCACCGCGGCCTGAACTCTTCCCGGGGCAAAAAATCTTCGTCTGGACGGGGAAATCCCCCACACCTCGCCAGCAGGAACAGCTCGATCACTGGCGTGAACAGGGGTTTGCTGTTTCATTTCATCACTGATCGTAAGAGGCCTTGAGGGCCTTTTTTGTTTTTGTCACTTCCTGAGCAAAAGTTAACTTCGCATGTTTAATGTTCCGAGGCGTCATCAGGAGCGTGAAAGGATGAGCACCATTACCAGATAATTCACAAAAGAATAGGTGGCGGTGCTCCTTATTATTACTCAGCTTGTATGGCGCTCATTCCATGCATCTGAAAATTGGATATTACCGTCAATAATTCTCCAGGTGATTTTTTCATATTGAATGCTGACACTTTCAATATGATTCATTTTATCGTTGCCCGCTAGCTTAACATTTGGAACGCTACAGTGGACGCCCGTTAATTTCACATTCTCCATAAGAACGGTGTAATAGCAAACCTCCTGACCTGCATCATTGATGTGATAAAACCTGATTTCTGCGCTTTTCAACGTCTGCCCGGTTGCTGCAGCCTTGTAAAGATATGGTGTAGCGCTATCAACTTCTTTTTCAATCATCATGGATGAGTGCTGGCGGGTGCCGGTGATTTTGCCGTTTGCGCTGTCAACGGGCAAGTTTATACCGTGGCTCAGGCCGATAATTTCAATACTTCCTTCACGATCTTGTACGTCAACAGATCCTTTGATATCTGCACCGCCATCGTCTTTAAGCCACATATAGGGAGGTATAGGCATTTATTAGTTCCTTATTTTTTCGATTAAATTCATTGTTATAATATAAAAAGGGATGATGATAATTAGCATTATAATCCAGTCAATAAATGAGTAGGCGTCATACATTGATTCTGCACTCTCATTTCCGGTGATAATCATTGCTGTTGTTCTGGCTAAATCATAGTTAATATATATCTCAGGGCCTGGTAGTATATGACCTACAGTGAGTAATAAAATGAGAAAATAAATAATTTTACATGCTCTACGAGCAAGGTTTTTTAATGTAGCCACCAGCTACGACCTCCACCCATCCCCGCGCCATTAATGACCTCATGCATGGGACCTGAATAAGTGATGTATTCATTAGCGCGTTATGAATCATCGCAAAATCAGACATGTTGGCGATAGTTATGCAACCTTTTGAAACCGTGCCTGGATGGAGTCGGAAATTTCCACGTTTTACGCTTTCTACCCATGTGTAATCATCAATACCCCAGTCATCACGCCACAAAGCAAACCAGTCCGATTTACCAAAAGCATTTCTGCCAATAAATCTGTTAGCTCCATCGTGAATTTCCTCTTTTTTTTGCGAAAACCAGTTACCCTCCCTGCGATCTACAATCCAGTATTTCCCTAAGGGAATAGGACCCGTATTGGCGACATGTCCGCAACTGGCATTGTTTCTGCTGGCCCCCAACCCTGAGTGCGCCATGAACACGCCCACCCCATACAAATCGAAAGGCGCGTAATCTGCGCCGTTCAGAATCATCTTTCCCTGTAACGCCATATGACACCTATTTTCCATTAAATGTGTATGGTTAATGCTACAGCGATTGATAATGTGATCCAGAGGGACTGCATGATTTTCAGAAAAAGACTCTGATTATCCGATTGTTTGCTGCTGGGGTAGCACTTGTTTCTGTGCGCCAAAGCGCATTCGTTTGACTATGTTTACGACAGCTAAAGAAGCTATCTTAAAAATAGGCATTTCCGATGCATATTTTACTTTTCTCCTCATCGCCACAAATGCCGCGGCGAAATGCATTATTTATCAATGCATTGAACAATTAAATCCATCCTGCCTGCATCCTTCTACAGGGTCTATGCTTAATAAAAGTAACCAAAAAGGGCGGTTTACCCGGATGCCCCTACTGACAGGGGGTTGAAGTGATAATCGTTATCACTAACATGGTGTTATGCCCTGATGGCTATTCAGACGAGGTGGACCTATGGAACTGCATTCAGAAACCTTTAATCCGGCCGATTTTGCCTGGCGCGGTTTAACGCTTACGCCAGCGGCGGCGGCACACATTCACGAGCTGGTGGCGAAAAAGCCCGAGATCCTCGGCGTACGTTTAGGCGTCAAACAGACCGGATGCGCAGGTTTTGGTTACGTGCTTGATACCGTCACCGAACCCGAGAAAGATGACCTGGTCTTCGAAACCGATGGCGCGAAACTGTTCGTTGCGCTGCAGGCGATGCCCTTTATTGACGGCACCGAAGTGGACTACGTCCGCGAAGGCTTAAACCAGTTATTCAAATTTCATAACCCGAAAGCCCAGAACGAATGCGGCTGCGGCGAAAGCTTTGGGGTATAGGCGGTACTATGTCTCGTAATACTGAAGCAACGAGTGATGTGAACACCTGGAGCGGCGGACACCTGAATTATAAAGAAGGGTTCTTCACGCAGCTGCAGACCGATGAGCTGGCGAAAGGCATCAACGAAGATGTCGTGCGGGCGATCTCGGCCAAACGTAATGAACCCGAATGGATGCTCGAATTTCGTCTGAGTGCCTTCCGCGCCTGGCTGGAAATGGAAGAGCCGCACTGGCTGAAAGCGCACTACGACAAGCTGAACTATCAGGATTACAGCTACTACTCCGCGCCCTCCTGCGGCAGCTGTGACGACACCTGCGCCTCGCAGCCGGGAGCGGTACAGCAAACCGGCGCAGAAAACAGCTTCCTGAGCAAAGAAGTTGAAGAAGCCTTTAATCAGCTTGGCGTGCCCGTTCGCGAAGGAAGAGAGGTGGCGGTGGACGCCATTTTCGACTCCGTCTCGGTGGCGACCACCTACCGCGAGAAGCTGGCAGAGCAGGGGATCATTTTCTGCTCCTTCGGCGAAGCGATTCACGATCATCCGGAACTGGTGAAAAAGTACATTGGGACCGTGGTGCCCTCTAACGATAATTTCTTCGCAGCGCTCAACGCAGCGGTGGCCTCCGACGGTACCTTTATTTACGTACCAAAAGGCGTACGTTGCCCGATGGAGCTGTCGACTTATTTCCGTATAAACGCGGAAAAAACTGGCCAGTTCGAACGTACGATTCTGGTGGCCGATGAAGGCAGCTACGTCAGCTATATCGAAGGGTGCTCCGCCCCGGTACGCGACAGCTATCAGCTGCACGCGGCGGTGGTGGAGGTTATCATCCACAAAGACGCTGAGGTGAAATACTCCACGGTGCAAAACTGGTTCCCGGGCGACGGTAATACCGGCGGTATCCTGAACTTCGTCACCAAGCGCGCGCTGTGCGAAGGCGAAAACAGCAAGATGTCCTGGACCCAGTCGGAAACCGGCTCGGCCATTACCTGGAAATACCCGAGCTGCATCCTGCGCGGGGATAACTCCATCGGTGAGTTTTACTCGGTGGCGCTGACCAGCGGCCATCAGCAGGCCGATACCGGCACCAAGATGATCCACATTGGTAAAAACACCAAATCCACCATTATTTCGAAAGGGATCTCCGCCGGGCACAGCCAGAACAGCTATCGCGGGCTGGTGAAAATCATGCCGACGGCCACCAACGCGCGTAACTTTACCCAGTGTGACTCGATGCTGATTGGCGCTGACTGCGGCGCGCATACCTTCCCGTACGTCGAGTGCCGTAATAACACGGCCCAGCTTGAGCACGAAGCGACCACGTCGCGCATCGGGGAAGACCAGCTCTTCTACTGCCTGCAGCGCGGGATCAGTGAAGAAGATGCCATTTCTATGATTGTGAACGGCTTCTGTAAGGACGTGTTCTCTGAACTGCCGCTGGAATTCGCCGTTGAAGCACAAAAACTCCTCGCCATTAGTCTTGAACACAGCGTCGGTTAAGGAAAGCACATGTTAAGCATTAAAGATTTACAGGTTAGCGTGGAAGAGAAAGAGATCCTGCGTGGCCTCAATTTTGACGTCAAGCCGGGTGAAGTTCACGCCATCATGGGGCCGAACGGCTCCGGGAAAAGTACGCTTTCCGCGACGCTGGCAGGACGCGAAGATTACGAAGTCACCCACGGCTCCGTCGAGTTTAACGGCAAAGATCTGCTGGAGATGTCGCCGGAAGAGCGAGCCGGGGAGGGCATTTTTATGGCCTTCCAGTACCCGGTAGAAATTCCGGGCGTCAGCAATCAGTTCTTCCTGCAGACGGCGCTGAACGCGGTGCGTAAATATCGCGGTCTCGACGCGCTGGACCGCTTCGACTTCCAGGATCTGATGGAAGAGAAGATCAAGCTGCTGAAAATGCCGGAAGACCTGCTGACCCGTTCGGTCAACGTCGGCTTCTCCGGCGGTGAGAAAAAGCGTAACGACATTCTGCAGATGGCGGTGCTCGAGCCCGAGCTGTGCATTCTTGATGAGACCGATTCAGGCCTGGATATCGACGCCCTGAAGATTGTCGCAGACGGGGTGAACTCCCTGCGCGACGGCAAGCGCTCGTTTATTATCGTCACCCACTACCAGCGCATTCTTGACTACATCAAACCAGACTACGTCCACGTGCTTTACCAGGGGCGCATTGTGAAATCCGGCGATTTCACGCTGGTTAAACAACTGGAGGAGCAGGGTTATGGCTGGCTTACCGAACAGCAGTAATGCACTCCAGCAGTGGCACCGGCTGTTTGAAACGCAGGGGCAATCGCGTTCTGAGCAGGCCCAGCATCACCTTCAGCAGATGCTGCGTCTGGGTCTGCCCACCCGTAAGCACGAAAACTGGAAATACACACCGCTCGATGGCCTGCTGAACGGCGAGTTTGTCACGCGCTCGGCGGACGTCACTCCGGTCCAGCGAGACGGGCTGGCGTTACCTGTGGATGCGCTGCGCCTGGTCTTTGTCGACGGCGTGTTTCACCCGGAACTCAGTGACGAGACGCGACACAGCGGCTTTGAGATCGCCGTGAATGACGTTCATCAGAGTCTGGCCGCACCGGTGCAGCCGGAGGTCTTCCTGCATCTCACCGAAAGTCTGGCGCAGTCTGTGACGCATATCAGCGTGAAACGTAACCAGCGTCCGGCGAAGCCGCTGCTGCTGATGCATATCACACAGGGTCTGGACGGCGACGAAATCAACACCGCGCACTATCGACACCATCTTGAACTGGCGGAGGGGGCAGAGGCCACGGTGATTGAACATTACGTCAGCCTCAACGAGACGCGCCACTTTACCGGCTCGCGTCTGACGATGAATGTGGCGGCCAATGCCCAGCTTCACCACATCAAGCTGGCGTTTGAGAACCCGCAGAGCCACCACTTTGCCCATAACGACATTTTACTGGGGCAAGATGCCGCGGCCTACAGCCATAGCTTCCTGCTCGGCAGCGCGGTGCTGCGCCACAATACCAGCACCCAGCTTAACGGTGAAAATACCACCCTACGCATTAACAGCCTGGCGATGCCGGTCAAATCTGAAGTGTGCGACACGCGCACCTGGCTTGAGCACAACAAAGGCTATTGCAACAGCCGTCAGCTGCATAAAACGATCGTCAGCGACAAAGGGCGCGCGGTGTTTAACGGCCTGATTAACGTGGCCCAGCACGCCATTAAAACCGACGGACAGATGACCAACAACAACCTGCTGCTGGGGCGTCTGGCGGAAGTGGACACCAAACCGCAGCTGGAGATCTACGCCGATGACGTGAAATGCAGCCACGGTGCGACGGTCGGGCGGATTGACGATGAGCAGATGTTCTACCTGCGCTCCCGCGGTATCGATCGGCAGGCGGCGCAGAAGATGATCATCTACGCGTTTGCCGCCGAGCTGACGGAAGCGCTGCACGATGGCGCGTTAAAACAGCAGGTGCTGGCCCGTATAGGTCAGCGTCTGCCTGGAGGCGAAGCATGAGTTTTCCCGTCGAGAAAGTACGGGCAGATTTTCCCGTTCTGACCCGTGAAGTGAACGGTCTGCCGCTGGCCTATCTGGACAGCGCGGCCAGCGCGCAGAAACCGAATCAGGTGGTGGATGCAGAAGCCGAATTCTATCGTCACGGCTACGCCGCCGTGCATCGCGGTATTCATACCCTGAGCGCCGAGGCGACCCAGCGCATGGAAAACGTGCGCACGCAGATTGCCGCCTTCCTCAACGCGCAATCGCCTGAAGAGCTGGTCTTCGTGCGCGGCACCACCGAAGGGATTAACCTGGTCGCCAACAGCTGGGGCAACGCGCAGGTGCATGCGGGCGATAACATCGTCATCACGCAAATGGAGCACCACGCCAATATCGTGCCGTGGCAAATGCTCTGTGAGCGCGTTGGCGCGCAGCTGCGGGTGATCCCGTTGAATGCCGACGGGACGCTTCAGCTTGAGCAGCTTGACGCGTTGCTGGATGACCGCACGCGGCTGGTGGCGGTCACCCAGGTCTCTAACGTCCTGGGGACTGAGAACCCGGTGGCGGAGATTATCGCAAAGGCCCATCAGGCAGGGGCGAAGGTACTGATTGACGGTGCGCAGGCGGTGATGCACCACGCGGTTGATGTCCAGGCGCTGGGCTGCGATTTCTACGTCTTCTCGGGACACAAGCTCTACGGCCCGACCGGGATTGGCGTGCTGTATGTGAAAGAAGACATCCTGCAGGCGATGCCGCCGTGGGAAGGGGGCGGGTCGATGATCGCCACCGTTAGCCTCTCAGAAGGGACTACCTACGCCCGCGCGCCGTGGCGTTTTGAGGCGGGCACGCCCAACACCGGGGGCATTATCGGGCTGGGGGCGGCGGTCTCCTACGTTTCTGCGATTGGCCTTGATGCCATTCAGGAATATGAACAGCTGCTGATGCACTATGCGCTTGCCCAGCTTGCCAGCGTACCGGATCTTACCCTCTATGGACCTGCCGACCGGCAAGGGGTGATCGCGTTTAATCTGGGTAAACATCACGCCTATGACGTGGGCAGTTTCCTCGATAACTACGGCGTAGCGGTCCGTACCGGGCATCACTGCGCCATGCCCCTGATGGCGTTTTACCAGGTGCCGGCAATGTGTCGTGCGTCGCTGGTGATGTACAACACAACGGAAGAGGTCGACAGGCTGGTAGCGGGGCTTAAGCGCATTCACCAGTTGCTGGGCTAACGGAGAGGCGAAAGATGGCAGAACTGCCGGATAAAGATAAATTGCTGCGCAACTTCGGGCGTTGCGCTAACTGGGAAGAGAAATATCTCTATATTATTGAGTTGGGGCAGCGTTTAGCGCCGCTCAGCGAAGAGGCGCATAACCCGGATAATATTATTCAGGGCTGCCAGAGCCAGGTGTGGATTGTGATGAAGCAATCTGCCGATGGCACTATCGAATTACATGGCGACAGCGACGCTGCGATTGTGAAAGGGCTTATTGCCGTCGTCTTTATTCTCTATCACCAGATGTCGGCGCAGGACATTGTCGCTTTTGATGTTCGTCCCTGGTTCGAAAAAATGGCGCTCACCCAACATCTCACCCCGTCCCGATCCCAGGGACTGGAAGCGATGATCCGCGGCATTCGCGCCAAAGCTGCAATCCTTAGCTAGACTTAGAGAACAGCATTCATTCTGTTTCGCGAGGTGGTTCCCGCCTCGCTGGTTTTTCAGCTTTCTGGCGTTCTGTCAGTGAATAAGGAATCTCAGCATGAAGCGCGCGTCTCTAATAACTCTATTACTCCTTGGTTCGCTCGGTGTGCTTAATTCGGCCCGGGCGGTGGATTATCCGTTGCCGCCCGCAGGCAGCCGTCTGATTGGGCAAAATCAAACCTACACGATTCAGGAAGGCGACAATAAACTGCAGGCCATTGCCCGCCGGTTTAATACGGCTGCTCAGCTTATTCTTGAAACCAATAATACCATTGCACCGGTGAACCCCGCGCCGGGGACGGTGATCACCATTCCTTCTCAAATGCTGCTGCCGGATACCCCGCGGGAAGGGATCGTGGTCAACCTGGCTGAGCTTCGGCTTTACTATTTCCCGCCGGGGGAGAATATCGTTCAGGTCTTCCCGCTCGGTATCGGGCAGCTGGGACTGGAAACGCCGGTGACGACCACCCGCGTGAGTCAGAAAATCCCTAATCCAACCTGGACACCGACAGCGGGCATCAGGGCGCGCTCTCTGGCGCAAGGAATTAAATTGCCGCCGGTCGTGCCAGCAGGGCCAAATAACCCGTTAGGACGCTTTGCGCTGCGTTTAGGCGTAGGGAACGGTGAATATCTCATCCACGGCACCAGCGCGCCGGACAGCGTCGGTTTACGGGTCAGTTCAGGCTGTATGCGGATGAACGCGCCGGATATCAAAGCGCTTTTTGGGCAGGTGCGTGTTGGCACGCGGGTCCAGATTATCAATGAGCCGGTGAAGTTTGCCGTCGAGCCGGACGGGAAACGCTACATCGAAGTACACCGTCCGTTGGCGCAGGTCGAGGGGGAAAACCCACAGGTAGCGCCCATTAGCCACTCTGAAGATTTCGCGACCTTCATGTCTCAATCGGGGAGTGATAAAGCGCTTATCGATAAAGCCCTGTCACGTCGTGCGGGGATCCCGGTGGCAGTGTCTGCCGGTAGTGGTCCATCAGCAAGCAACAGCGTGTTGTCGGTGCAGAACAGTCGGGTGTCAGCTGCGGTAGCCGAAGAGGAAGGGGAGAGGGTGACGCAGTAGGGGTTTGACGAAGGCAAAAAAAATGGCGCACAATGTGCGCCATTTTATTAACAGGTACTATTACTTACGGTATTTAGTAGCCTGGTTGTCCAGACGCTGGTTAGCGCGAGCTGCGTCGTCTTTAGCAGCCTGAACGTCGGAACGGATTGCGTTCACGTCGTTGCTCAGCTGGTCAACTTTAGCGTTCAGAGTCTGAACGTCAGAAGACAGCTGATCGATTTTAGCGTTGCTGGAGCAACCTGCCAGCAGAGTAGAACCCAGGATTACCGCGCCCAGTACCAGTTTAGTACGATTCATTATTAATACCCTCTAGATTGAGTTAATCTCCATGTAGCGTTACAAGTATTACACAAAGTTTTTTGGGTTGAGAATATTTTTTTGATGGGAATACGCCTATTTTTGATCGTTCGCTCAAAGAAGCAACGAATTTGGCCTTTTTGTCGAAAAAGCCATGTTAAAAAAGGCATTTTTCATCGGATTCATCTTAGATAAATCGCAATTAAATAGAAAAACCCGATTTGCTTTTTGAATAGATAGGGCTAATGACAGGAATAAAAAAAGCGCCCCGAAGGACGCTTTCTATCAAAAAATAATTCGTTCGGGAATTATTACAGTACGTGAACAGATGCAGTGTTAGTGGTACCTGCTGGAACCAGGGCACCAGAAACCATCACCACAACGTCGCCTTTCTGTGCCAGACCGCTTTCCAGCGCCATCGCTTTACCCTGAATGTAGAAATCATCGGTAGACGCGATCTCTTTCACCAGATGGGCAACCACGCCTTTGCTCAGCACCAGCTGACGCGCGGTAGTTTCATTGGTGGTCAGGGCCAGGATGGTGGCATCCGGGAAGTATTTACGCACTGCACGAGCAGATTTACCGCCCTGGGTCGCTACCACGATCAGCGGTGCGTCCAGTTTCTCAGCGGTTTCAACTGCACCGCGGCACACAGCTTCAGTGATGCGCAGTTTGCGGCTGTCGTTGTTGAAGTCCAGACGGCTGGTCATCACGCGGTCAGTACGCTCGCAGATGGTCGCCATGATGCCGACCGCTTCCAGCGGGTATTTACCCTTCGCAGACTCACCGGACAACATCACTGCATCGGTACCGTCGAGGATGGCGTTCGCCACGTCACCTGCTTCAGCGCGGGTAGGGCGTGGGTTTTTGATCATGGAGTCCAGCATCTGCGTTGCAGTGATAACCACTTTACGCGCGCGAACGCATTTCTCGATCATCATCTTCTGCGCGAAGATCACTTCTTCAACCGGGATCTCAACGCCCAGGTCGCCACGTGCAACCATGATGCCGTCAGACGCTTCGAGAATTTCGTCGAAGTTGTTCAGGCCTTCCTGGTTTTCAATTTTGGAGATGATCTGGATCTTCTCGCCGCCGTGCGCTTTCAGGTGCTCACGAATTTCAACCACGTCGGAACGTTTACGGATGAAGGAAGCGGCAACGAAGTCAACGCCTTGCTCGCAACCGAAGATCAGGTCCTGTTTGTCTTTTTCAGCCAGTGCTGGCAGCGCGATAGAAACGCCCGGCAGGTTAACGCCTTTGTTTTCGCCCAGGTCGCCGTTGTTCAGCACTTTACACACAACGTTTTTGCCTTCGATAGCGGTGACTTCCATACCGATCAGGCCATCGTCCACCAGCACGGTGTTGCCGACGGACAGATCGCTGGTGAAGCCTTCGTAGGTCACTGCAACGATTTCGCTGTTACCAACAACGGATTTGTCGGTGGTGAAGGTGAAGGTCTGGCCCGCTTTCAGAGAAACGTCGTTACCGCCTTCCAGTTTGATGGTACGGATTTCCGGACCTTTGGTATCCAGCAGAATAGCGGCTTTTTTGCCGGTCTTGCTCATCACGTTGCGCAAGTTCTGGATACGCTGGCCGTGCTCTGCATAGTCGCCGTGGGAGAAGTTCAGACGCATCACGTTCATGCCGGCATCCAGCATTTTGCTCAGCATCTCTTCAGATTCGGTTTTCGGGCCGATAGTACAAACAATTTTCGTCTTTTTCATGACAGTCTTAGTCTTTAAGTTGGGAAGGATATGGAAATCTCGCTCCGGGGGCGCACCGCCGCGGAGTCAAACCTGTGTTGCAAAAGAGTATATGACACGCACTAAGGATAGGAGACATCAAATGAGCGTGCAGAAGAAAGTGTGCCTGAGTGTCAGCCCAACGAAGGAGAGGAGAAGTTGTACGTTGTTTTTTGTATTCCAAGCGCTGAAACCATTCACCAGGGATTAGGCGCGCATTATACGCTGATTTTAAGATAAAAGGAAAATGGAAACAGCGTTTCAAAAATAATCTGTGCAGATTCACATAAGTTTGTTATCAATGCGTTAAGGCATAATGACAACTTATGGCGGCAGGTGCCTGACCTGCCGCGTTTTGCTTATTTTTGCAGCGCCTGGCTGAGGTCGGCAATCAGGTCTTTCGGATCTTCAATTCCGACTGACAGGCGGATCAGCTGCGGCACTATGCCGTTGGCCAGGCGTTGTTCCAGCGGAATTGACGCGTGGGTCATGCTGTAGGGCTGGCTCACCAGACTCTCCACCCCGCCCAGGCTTTCCGCGAGGGTGAACAACTTCAGGTTGCGGATCACCTCGGTGGCGCGTTGCGCATCGCCTTTCACCACGACGGAAATCATCCCGCCCGGCAGCGCCATCTGCGTACGGGCAAGCTGATATTGTGGATGCGATTCCAGACCGGGATAGAAAACGTTTTCCACCAGAGGATGCTGATCGAGCCATTGCGCAATCGCCAGCGCGTTGGTGCTGTGCTTTTCGACGCGCAGCGCAAGGGTGCGAATACCGCGCAGCGTCAGGAAGCTGCTGAACGGATCCAATACGCCGCCCACCGCGTTTTGCAGATAGCCCAGCTTATCCGCCAGTTCCTTGTTGTCCCCGACAATCGCCAGCCCGGCCACCACGTCTGAGTGGCCGTTCAGGTATTTGGTGGCGGAGTGCACCACGATATCGAAACCTGATTCCAGCGGGCGGTGGATCACCGGCGACGCGAAGGTGTTATCCGCCACGCTGATGACGTTATGACGACGGGCAATTTGCGCAATAGCCGCCAGATCCGCCAGCTTCAGCAGCGGGTTGGTTGGCGTTTCAACCCATACCATGCGGGTTTCCGGACGAATGGCGGCCTCAAGCCCGGCCAGGTCGTCCGGTTTAACCCAGCTGACCTGCAGACCGGTGCTGCGCTTGCGCACGTTTTCAATCAGGCGATACGTCCCGCCGTAAACGTCATCAATGGCGACAATATGGCTGTCTTTATCGAGCAGTTCGAGCACCGTGGAGATGGCCGCCAGACCGGAGGCAAACGCGTAGCCGCGCGAGCCGCCTTCCAGTTCGGCGATGGCGGTTTCCAGCGCGTGGCGGGTGGGGTTGCCGCTGCGGGAATACTCATAGCCGGTATGCTCGCCGGGTGACGGTTGCGCAAACGTCGAGGTAGCGTAAATCGGCGGCATGACGGCGCCGTGCTGGTCGTTGAACTCGCCGCTGTGAACGCTCAGGGTTGCCAGGTTTTTCATCTCTTATTCCTTTATTGTTGTAGACGGTTGCGCCAGGCGGTCAGGACGTCGCTGCGCGTGATCAGACCCAAAAAGCGGTCGTTGTCATTAATAACGGCCACCAGGCCACGGTCGAAAATAGCGTTCAGGGCGCTCTCAGGGGCGTGTTTATCAAGGAACTCCACCTGACGCGTCATGGCTGCCGTTACCGGAAGGGCGAAGCGATCGCCATCGCCGCCGATATGCCGCAGCAGATCCCACTCGTCGATGATGCCCACCACCTTGCCGTTCTCCAGCACCGGAAGCTGGGAGATGTCATACAAACGCATGCGCGCCAGTACGGTTGAAAGCGTGTCGTCCGGAGCGGCGGTGACGGTGGCACCTTCATCGTGACGCAGGGCAATATAGTCGGAGAGATCGCCAGCCTGAGGACGCGTGATGAGCCCTTGCTGACGCATCCAGTCATCGTTGAACATCTTCGAGAGATATTTATTGCCGCTGTCGCAGGCGAAGGTGACCACGCGTTTCGGCGTGGTCTGCGCCTGACAATATTTCAGCGCCGCCGCCAGCAGCGTGCCGCTGGAGGAGCCCGCCAGAATGCCTTCCGTTTTCAGCAGATCGCGTGCGGTGGTGAAGGCTTCGCGGTCGGTGATGCGCCAGGCGCGATTCACCCCTTCGATGTGGGCCAGCGGCGGAATAAAGTCTTCGCCAATCCCTTCAACCAGCCATGAGCCTGCATCGTGATAGCGTCCGGTTTCCACCTGATCGGCCAGAACCGATCCGGCCGGGTCTGCCAGGACAAACTCCGTATCGGGGGAATGTTCCGCAAACCACGCCTGTAATCCGCCCAGCGTGCCGCCAGAGCCCACGCCGACAACAATGGCGTCGATCCGCCCATCAAGCTGTTCAAACAGTTCCGGCGCCGTCGTGGTGCGGTGCGCCAACGGGTTGGCCTCATTATTGAACTGGTCGATGTAAAACGCGCCGGGCAATTCGTTGGCCAGACGCTGGGCGTAATCCTGGTAATAGGCCGGATGCCCCTTATTCACATCGGAGCGGGTCAACACCACCTGAGCCCCCAGCGCGCGCAGGTGGAAAATCTTTTCGCGGCTCATTTTGTCGGGTACTACCAGGATCAGCGAGTAGCCTTTCTGCGCGGCGATCAGGGCCAGGCCGAGGCCGGTATTGCCCGCCGTCGCTTCTATAATCGTGCCACCCGGCTGCAGCTGGCCGGTGCGCTCCGCTTCGTTGATCATCGACAGCGCAACGCGGTCTTTAATCGAGCCGCCGGGATTTTGGTTTTCCAGCTTCAGGAACAAGGAGCAGGGACCGGTATCCAGTTTATGCAGCTGGATAAGCGGCGTGTGGCCAATCAGTTCGGTGACGGAGTGATAAATCGTCATGGTCTTTTTCCTTTAACGAGGTCATGACCGGATGATAGGACTATGAAAATTTCTCAATAAAGAACGTTTCACTGCCTTTTAGAACAGAAAGGAATATTCAGCATGTTTTCGGATGTAAGGACAGCAAGACGTAAAGTTGTCTGGATGTGAGGATGGCTATATCGGGATAAAATGCTGCAAAAATGACCATTTTTTCAGCGGGTCAGCCATCGAATATGCGTATGGCAGATAATCATTGCTGAAAATGATCTAAATGCTTTCCAGCCGTTAAATCCGCTGTTTATTTCCGAAAGTTATAACACATTCTTTTTTGTTCATTTAAAACCTGATAACGCCTGTTTACTATCGTTTGGACATCCATACTGCTAAACCGCCATGGGCGGAACGGATAACGAATAAGAATGATTGTACTGAGCAATATTTCAAAGGTTTTTGACAACGGAAAGGTGGCACTGACAGCCGTTGATAATGTCAATTTGACGATAGCGCAGGGACAGATTTACGGGATTATCGGTTACAGCGGTGCCGGGAAAAGTACGCTTATCCGCCTGCTGAACGGTCTGGAAAAACCCAGTACCGGCAGCGTAACCATCAACGGGCAGAATATTTCTGCCGCTAAGGGCGAAGCCTTACGTCAGGCACGTTTGAAGATCAGCATGGTGTTCCAGCATTTCAACCTGCTCTGGTCGCGAACGGTTAACGAGAACATCGCCTTCTCGATGCAAATCGCGGGCGTGCCTAAAGCCAATATCAAGGCGCGCGTTGCTGAGCTGGTGGATTTGGTCGGCCTGAAAGGGCGTGAGAATGCGTACCCGTCCCAGCTGAGCGGCGGGCAAAAACAGCGCGTGGGCATTGCGCGCGCGCTGGCCAATAACCCGGACGTGCTGCTCTGCGACGAAGCCACGTCGGCTCTTGACCCACAGACCACCGATCAGATCCTCGATCTGCTGCTGGATATTAACCGTCGTTTCAAACTCACCATCGTGCTGATCACTCACGAGATGCACGTGGTGCGCAAAATCTGCGACCGCGTGGCGGTGATGGAGAATGGCAAGGTGGTGGAAGAGGGCGACGTCCTGAGCGTCTTTACCCATCCGCAACAGGCCATCACGCAGCAGTTTGTTCGTCAGGTGAGCCAGTACGCCGAGGAAGAGACCTTCAACGCCGAGCTGGCAAATGAACTCGAAGGCACGGTTATCAAGCTGACCTTCACCGGACATAGCACGCATAAGCCTGTCGTCGGTGAATTAACGCTGCGCTATGGCCTGCCGTTTAACATCCTGCACGGAAAAATGACGCAAACCGCCCACGGTGTTTTCGGGCAACTCTGGGTGCACGTAGTGGCATCTGATGAACAACTGAACAATATCCTCGCCGACCTGCAGCACAGCGATATTGAAGGCGAGGTGATTAAACATGGCTGAGGATCTCTTTCCGCATCTGAAGTGGGACCAGCTGTGGGCAGCAACCCAGGAGACGCTGTACATGACCGCGCTCTCCGGCGTGGCGACCTTTGTTCTGGGGCTCGTGCTCGGTCTGGCGCTGTTTTTAACCGCGCGCGGCGGGCTGTTCCATAACCGCACGGTCTACAGCGTGATTTCGATTGTGGTGAACGTGTTCCGCTCCATTCCGTTCATCATCCTGATTGTATTGCTGATCCCGTTCACGAAAACCATCGTGGGGACCATCCTTGGCGCCAACGCGGCACTCCCGGCGCTGATTGTGGGCGCAGCACCGTTCTACGCACGCCTGGTGGAAATCGCTCTGCGTGAAGTGGATAAAGGCGTTATAGAAGCAACGCGCTCGATGGGCGCACGACTGAGCACGTTAGTGTTTCGGGTTTTACTGCCGGAATCATCACCTGCACTGGTTTCAGGTATTACGGTGACGCTGATTGCGCTGGTGAGCTACAGCGCAATGGCGGGGGTGATTGGTGCCGGCGGTTTGGGAAATCTGGCTTATCTGGAAGGATTCCAGCGCAACCATGGTGACGTCACGCTGGTGGCAACGGTGACCATTTTAATCATCGTTTTCATTATCCAGTTCTGCGGCGACATCATTACTTCACTGTTAGATAAAAGATAAACACGAATAACACACAGGAACCATCATCATGAAAAAGACACTGACACTGATCGCCGCAGCAACCCTGAGCGCCCTGAGCTTCGCCTCCTGGGCTGACACGCTGACCGTAGGCGCGTCCAACACGCCGCACGCCGAAATTCTGGAGCAGGCGAAGCCGATTCTGGCGAAGCAGGGTATCGACCTGGAGATTAAACCGTTCCAGGACTACATTCTGCCTAACACCGCGCTGGCGGGACGTGACATCGATGCGAACTATTTCCAGCACATTCCTTACCTGAACAGCGTGCTGAAAGATCATGCGGGCGATAAGGACTACGATTTTGTCAGCGCAGGCGCGATCCACATTGAGCCAATCGGTATCTACTCTAAAAAATACAAGTCGCTGAAAGACCTGCCGGAAGGCGGCAAGATCATCATGCGTGACGCGGTTTCCGAAGAGGGGCGCATTCTCTCTATCTTCGAGAAAGAGGGCGTGATCAAGCTGAAGCCGGGCATTGATAAAGTGACCGCGCGCATCAGCGATATCGTCGAAAACCCGAAAAAGCTGCAGTTCACACCTAACGTCGAAGCGTCTCTGCTGCCGCAGATGTATAACAACGACGAAGGCGCTGCGGTGGTGATCAACGCCAACTACGCGATTGATGCAGGTCTGGACCCGGTTCACGATCCGATTGCGGTAGAGAGTGGTGAAAATAACCCGTACGCCAACATCATTACCGTACACCGCGGTGATGAGAAGAAAAAAGATATCGTTGCGCTGGTGAACGTTCTGCACTCCAAAGAGATTCAGGACTGGATCCGCACCAAGTACAAAGGCGCGGTCATTCCCGTAAACAACTAATTAGCTGATTTTTCAGATGAAGCCCGGCGAGTCTCTCGTCGGGCTTCTTTTTTGTATCCAGCCGATGAATCATTTAAGCTGGCGCTTTAGGGCAATGGAGTGAAGGCAATGGGCAATGTGACCAAAGACGAAGCGCTGTACCAGGAGATGTGTCGGGTGGTCGGCAAGGTCGTTCTCGAAATGCGTGATTTAGGGCAGGAGCCAAAGCATATTGTGATTGCTGGTGTGCTGCGAACCGCGCTGGCGAACCAGCGCGTCAAACGCAGTGAATTGACAACCGAAGCGATGGAAACGGTGGTTAAAGCGCTGGCCGGGTAATGCGCCAGCGCTTCGCGAGTTGCTCAAGCGAGCAGCACAGCAGGTAGTAAACCACCCCCGTAAAGATAAAAATGGCCGCCGGGTAGATTTGCACCCGGTTGTTCACCTGGCCCGCCACGGTGGTCAGTTCAGGTACGTTCACAATAAACGCCAGCGACGTATCCTTCAGCAGGCTGATAAATATCCCCACCAGAGACGGCAGAATATTGCGCATCACCTGCGGGAGCAGCACGCGCCACAAGGTTTGCCGCGTGCTGAATCCCTGAGTCAGTGCCGCTTCATATTGCCCGGCGGGCAACGCGTTTAGTCCGGCGAGTACCGAATGCATAACCGATGCCGCCGTGAACCAGGCCAGCGCCAGCGTCACGGTAAGGGCGCCGGGCAGATCGCCGCCGGTCATCAGCGGCAGCAGATACCACATCCAGAAAATCACAAAGATGAGCGGAATGCCGCGTATCAACTCTGCCCACAGGAACAGCGCCTTACGCACAAGCCCGGGATAGCGCCACGCGGCGCACGCCAGCGCAATTCCGCAGGGCAGAGCAAGTATGGCGGCTCCTGCGGCCATCAGCAGCGAGAGCAACACGCCGCCGGGTTCACCCGCAGCAGCACGTCCCCACAGCAGATAATCCAGGTTATCAACAATCACGTTAAATCCGGCAATCATGCTGAGTCCTCCCTGCGCGGGGGCCGAGTCGCGTCAGTAGCATACCCATTAGCACGCCGGTAAGCAGATACAGTGCGGTTCCCACGGTAAAGGCCTCCAGCGCGTGCGCGTTATAGCTTTCAATCTGCCGCACCTGATAGGTGAGTTCGGCAAAGCCAATGCCGCTGGCGAGCGAGGAGAGCTTCATCAGATTGAGATACTGACCGACGACAGGCTGCCAGGCATTCGCCAGTCCTTGCGGCAGCAGAATGTAGCGGAATAACCGCCAGGCAGAAAATCCCTGCGCCAGCGCCGCCTCCCGCTGTCCGTTGGGGACGGAACGCAGCCCGGACTCAATCTCCTCAATTAAAAAGGCCGAGGTGAACACGCCCAGCCCCCAGGCAGAACATAAAAATTCAGGCGTGAACCACCAGACGTCACCGGGTAAAATCGACCAGGCGTGATCGGCATTCACGACGTCCCGAAACCCGAGCGGCAGCCCGTTCCAGGCGGCGAAGTACCAGAACAGGAGCTGCACCAGCAGCGGCGTGTTGCGAAACAGCGAGACCCAGCCGCTGACGACGGCATGACCGAACCGTCCTGCGGAGAGGCGAAGCAGCAGAAAAAACAGCGCAAGCAGGGTGGCAAGTACCACGCCCGCGAGCGTGACCCACAGCGTGGTGAGAAAACCGGATACTATCCACTGCAGGGGCTGCCCGGTCAGCACTCCCTGCCAGTCGAGCGCGGGCATTACAGCGGCTCCTGGTGAAGCGGGTCGAGCACTTTTTGCAGGAACCGCTGCGCGCGTGGATGCGACGGTTGACTGAAAAATTGCGCAGGCGGGGCGGTTTCGAGAATGTGTCCGCCGTCGATAAAGACGATCCGGTCAGCAATCTCCCGGGCAAACTGCATCTCGTGCGTTACCACAATCATGGTGATCCCGCTGTGGGCGAGGGCTTTCATCACATATAACACTTCGCCAATCATCTCGGGATCGAGGGCTGACGTCGGCTCATCAAAGAGAATGATTTGCGGCGACGAGGCCAGCGCGCGAGCAATCGCCACGCGCTGCTGCTGGCCGCCGGAGAGCTGCGCAGGAAAATGATGGGCTTTTTCCAGCATCCCGACCTTTTCCAGCAGCGCCAGCGCGCGCTCCTGGGCAGGCTGCGGCTTCCAGCCGTGTACATGCTCCAGCGCCAGGGTAATGTTCTGGCTGGCGGTGAGGTGGGCGTAAAGGTTAAATTGCTGGAACACAAAACCGATGCGGCTGCGTAACTGGCGCAGTGCCGCAGTGGCAAGCCGGGCGGTGGGTTTGTTATCAATCAGAATGTCGCCGTCACTGAGGGTTTCAAGCTGGTTGATAAGACGGATCAACGTCGATTTCCCCGAACCGGATGGACCGAGGATCGCCACCACTTCACCCGGAAAAATGCTGAGGTTAATGCCTTTTAATACCTCGTGGTCGCCGTAACGTTTTACGACGTCACGAAACTCGACGCTGGCGTGTTCCAGATGTGAAAAATCCGCGGCACCGGCCGCGGAGTGTGAAAATAAACCTGAGAGCATATTACTGGGCTTCTATTTTAAAGGCGCGAGGCTGTGGAGCGGGCGTGTTTGGGCCAAACCAGACATCGTAGATTTTTGCCGCCTGGCCGTTCTTCTCGAGATTAACCAGCTCATCGTTAACGGCCTTTAGCAGCGCGATTTCACCTTTTTTCACCCCAACGCCAATCTCTTCCTTGCTGAGCAGATCGGGCAGGATTTTAAAGTTCGCTTTATCCGGGGCCTGTGCCAGCAGGCCTGCAAGAATAGTGCTGTCCTGGGTGATGGCCTGCACGTTGCCGTTGCGCAGCGCCGTCAGCGCCAGAGGAATATCATCATAAGAGAGCACGCGAGACTGCGGGAAACGCTGGTGCAGCGCCTGCTCGCCCGTTGTCCCTTTCACCGCACCAATGCGTGCCCGGCTGTATTCATCCAGCTTATCGGGTGATTTGGCGGGGACCAGGAACTGTTGGCCGGTCACGAAATAGGGGGTGGAGAAATCAATCACCTGTGCGCGTTCCGGGGTGATGGTGATATCCGCCACGATCAGATCTGCTTTACCGGACTGAAGCAACGGAATTCGGTTCGCCGGATTGGTGGCAACCAGTTCAAGCTTCACGCCGAGTGATTTTGCCAGCGCTTTGGCAAAGTCCACGTCGTAACCCACGATGTCGTGCGTCTTTGCATCAATAGAGCCAAACGGCGGATTGGCGTCAAAGGTGGCGACTTTCACCACCCCTGCGGCCTTAATATCCGCCAGCTGATCGGCCTGTACCTGCGCTGAAAGCAGGCTCCCGGCTGCCAGTAATCCCAGAACCCATGTCCGTTTGTTAAACCCTTTCGTTTTTGCTGCCATAGTCATACGTCATCCCGTCGTTTTTTGTTTTGTCCCTTTACGCTCCCATAAGCGAAAGCTATCGCCAAATAAGAAATCGTTCTTTGCTATAAGCAAAAAAGCATTAGTGAACAGGGTGTTATGAACAGGTAAATGAAAGGGGACGCTATTTGCAGATACTGCACATGAACAGACGATATTGGTATTTCCCTCGCGCCGAAGTTGAGTGTTTAACTGAGGTCAGGCAAAGCGAAGAGGGGTAAAGACAATGAAAAAATGGATAAGCACGTTACGGCGGTTTTTTGCGACCCGGCAGGTCAATGCGGAGAACAGCGCGCAACGGGTTCTTGAGTCGATACTGCCTGTCGCCAGCCTGTATGGCGTGGACGTTGCCAACATCGATCCGGAGTGGTTCTATGATAAAACGTCACGCTGAGTTGCGCCGGACGCGCGAAATGTACTGGAATGAGCTGTGCGTGATGACTGTAAAGCAGGGATGAGCGGAAAAATACGCAGGCAAATCCTCGGTAAACGATAGCCGTTTTGTTACCACTATCTCCTTTCAGAGATGGAGATGATAATGAAACGGACAGTATTAACCACCACACTTACAACCACCGCATTACTGATTGCCATGCAGGCGGCGCACGCTGCACCACAGGCGCACGTCGTCTGCGGTTACTCCCACACGCTCGGCGATGATGCCATTATGATGTACGGCATGCCCAACGAGGCCATGCTGCACGATTTTTTTGGCAACGTGCAAACGGATGCCTTCTCCAGCCGCGAATCGCTGCGTAGAGATGAAAAGACCACCTGTGATAACAAAGCCGACAGCTCGGCCTACTGGGCACCTTCTCTGAGGTTGCCTGACGGAACGGTGGTCAAACCCGCCTATCAAAAAACCTACTATCAGGCCTCGAACGTTGACGTCTGGCCGCTGCACCCTTTCCCGGCGGGGCTGTCGCTGCTGGCGGGCGATCATCATGGCACCGCGCCGAATCCCCATATCACGTTCTTATGCGCCAACGGCAAGGGCTACACCACCAAAACGGGAGAAGTGTGCGGCTTACGCAAGGCTAACGATGCCGTGCAGTTTAATATCGGCATTCAGTTTCCGAACTGCTGGGACGGGGTCAACCTGAAGCCTGCCCACGGGATGGTCAACGCCACCTACGACACGAAAGGGCAGTGCCCGTCCGCTTTCCCGGTGAAAATTCCGACCGTCAATATGAATATTGCGTACGTGCTCCCGACGGTCAGATCCCTGGATACAAGCAAAGCACAGCTTTCTCTCGACCCCATCATGCACGGCAACGAGCGCGAAGAGCGGTGGGGAAGCCTGTATACGGCGCATGCTGACTTCATGAACGGCTGGACGGAAGACGCCGCGCGCTTTATGACCGATCTGTGCATGAACCGCGGGATAGACTGCGGCACCACCGTTCCGTATGGCTACTCAAAAGCGAAGGCTAACGTCTGGCTTAGCAGCCTGGAGCCAGCGCTTTCCCAACCGGAACCACAGGTCCTGCTGGTGCAGGATAACTGGCAGAACGGCGGGCGCACGAAAAACAGCGAAACGCTGTCGCTGGTGAAGTTCAACATTCCGCCGCTGCCTGTCGGGCAGGATCCGTCGCAGTTTAAATACCGCGTGCGTATTTATGGCGGGAAAGTGGAAACCAACGGCGCGGATCAAATTTTCTTCTATCCGGCGAGCAATGACTGGGATCCGACCCGCGTGAGCTGGCATACGCGGCCAGCCTGCAACTACCGTTCGGATGCGGTGCTTTACCTTAACCACTCCCGCGAATACCGGATGGTGGACGTGGATAAAGCGGTGCGCAAGGCGCTGGCAGAAGGGAAAACCGAGATTTCGTGGTATATCGGTGGCGATCGTCAGGGAAATCATTACCAGTTTGAGACGGCATCATCTCCGCAAAGTATGCTCCTGATGCTGACCGGCTTTAGCAAAACGCCGGAGATCTAATACCGCCCGCGTTTTTTGTTCTCATCAACGTTAACTGGTAATGTCGGTAGCCTGAATGACGGTGCCA